>JANHZT010007126.1:19489-30306 GCA_032468215.1 Stegonotus admiraltiensis | reverse complement strand
CCTTCTCCAATAGGACTCAGGGCGGTGAACAGCTGACTAAGAAACATAAAATACAAAATTTAAAAAACAATTAAAAAGGAACTGAATGGGAGAAGTGCCCATTTGTAAATCAAAAAGAATAAAATCATCATTTCCATATTGATGTTTTGTTACTAGGTTACAATTCATTGTGATTATGGGATTATTATGTAAAAAGCTGCAGTTGCTTTGGGTCATCATAGGATATATTTTACAGTTTTTATATTAGATTAATAATCAGCATGTTTCATTTTAATTTACAGTGAATAAGGAAAAGAAAATTGCAGTTGTTCAACCAGAGAAACAGTAAGCATTAAACTTAATGTTTATAATGAACAATGATTTGATTTTCAGAATATTAAATACAAGGGCAGGTAACTAGAGCTGGGCATTTTGAAGCCCTTTTTCAACAGTGCCTCTTTCTGTCCTTTTGTATGTTTTTACATTGTGGTACTTTTTATAATATATTTTAATAGATTTATCTACCACTGCATGTTTTTCTAACCATACTGATGCCAAAATATATACTGTCATGAGGCAAACTCTGCCAGTGTGTGTGTGTGTGCGTGTGTGTGTGTGTGTGTACGCCTCCCTTCTCTCTCCCCTGTCCATCCCTAATGAATGGCTGGGTCTAAGAATTATGATTATTAGCTAGTCTAGAGCTATAATACAATTTAAACAGGAATACCTAAGCTTTATATGCAACTATATTAGTTAGTTTAAAGGAGAAATGTGTTGGTTGTAATTATTTTTAATTTAATTTTAATTTTGTTTGGTACCCAGTGTCACTTGCTGAATTGGGTGGTTATACAAATTGAATGAATGGATGGATGAATTTATTTTCATCACATGGCAAGAAGGGAATTATGACCTGTTTTTTTTAAAACTCATAGATTGTTGGGGTTCCTTCTCATAATAAGTACCGTAACTCTGGTTTTCTATTGCATCTGAATGAAATATTCAAAATTGAATATTTGAATATTATTTCCCCTTGCCTCAGTCCCAGTAATTTTATTTTTCCCTTTCCCTTTCCTTCCCCTTTCCAGTATTTTCATCTCCAAATCTTTTCTTCTTCTTCTTCTTTTTCTTCTTCTTCTTCTTCTTCTTCTTCTTCTGCTTCTGCTTCTGCTTCTGCTTCTGCTTCTGCTTCTGCTTCTGCTTTAAGTTTGAAATATGTGTCTGAGTAGATGTGATTCACACATGAAAATGAGATTTGCTATATGTCAATGGGGTTTAATGTTATGAACAGTATACATTAATTTATCGGCAATTCGTTTAATTGGCGGTTGAGAATGGAGATTGACCTGAGCCTCTCCCTATTTTGTTGTACATCTTCTAGGAAGAATACATTTTATATTTGTTTATTTATATCTATGTATTTATTTATTTAGAAAATTTATACGGCTTCTCAAGTCACTCACAATGACTCTGGGCAATTTACAAAAATAAAAATTTAATTACAAAAACCAATAAACTCCCCCAACCCAGAAACTGAGCATACATGAATGCATATATGACCACACCTGTTTAGCAAATTAATGATACATCTCCAGGATTGATTTTACTAGAGTTTGTAGTCTCTTGTCAATTTGGGGTGGGGTGGAACTCTTTTAAATATAGGGTTGTCTTTAGGCAGAGATTTGTCCTCCGAGTTTGCTGGTTGGCTCTCAGATGTTTCATTACAAAACTAGGTAACATCTTCAGCAGGGTTTTGGGTGAAGTGTTTTGTTTATTTATATAGGTACTGGGTGGTCATTTGGTCTTGTGATTGGTTGAATCACAAAACTGGTTGCTGTAAGGCATGAAATTTAATGTGTTTGTTGATGGATAAACTCATATTCCTGATGGGTTTTGGCATGGCCAATGACTTCAGCTTCATCCCAGTCAAACTGGTGTTGTTTGTTGTCAGTTGATCGAGGACTTTGGGTCTTGCTGTTTGATTGCCAACTGATGTTCATGGATTCTGGTTTTTTTAACTGTTGTCCTGTCTGCCAGGTAGAACTGGTTTCAATTGTTGCAACTGATTCTGTATATTATGTTGGTGCTGTCTTCCTTCCATGTTCTCTCTTTGATCTTTCTAAGTTCCTGTCTTAGTGTGAATGTGGGCTTGTGGGTTATTGCTATTCCTAGAGGTTGCAGTAGCTTGGCAGCCACTTCGGATGTTCCTTTGATGTATGGCAGGATTGTCTTCCTTTTAGATAGGGTTGGCTTTCTTTTTAGATGATAAATACTTTAAGTAATGTTCCTTCTCCAGATTTGGGGTGTAATGCCACATTGGTTTCCATCTTTGTTCCTCCCCCTCCTTTTCAGGAATGTAACACTTCGGAAAGGGTAGGAGAATTGCTCAGTGTCCACTTATTCATAATACATAATTATTCTTGAGGCATATCTATATTTCTGGTCATCTTATTTTCTGCTTACATTAAAAAATAATGAAATGTGTCCTTATTCTCAATATGCCTGAGTCTTACATCATATTTTCTTTAAAAAACAACATGGTACAAAGCTTTGCAAAATTCAAATTTTAATCTTCCATTCCTGTTCCCCTCACCCCCCTACTTTTTTTTCAGGATATTATCTTCAAGAACTGTCAGTGAAGGATTAAAGACCCAGGAACTGAATTCAACTGACACTAGTA
Source organism: Stegonotus admiraltiensis (assembly GCA_032468215.1). NCBI lineage: Eukaryota > Metazoa > Chordata > Lepidosauria > Squamata > Colubridae > Stegonotus > Stegonotus admiraltiensis. The sequence continues at coordinate 27,650 of JANHZT010007126.1, read as the reverse complement.
AGAAAGCAATGTTTACATGTTAGATAATAAGACTGCAACTTACTGTATCCAGCTATGATATCTGTATGCTTTATTTATATTTATGGAAAGTGATAGCTCTGAAGTAATTATAAAGAACTGTCATTGACTTAGATTTCTTGAACTATTCAGTGGGCATGAGGCTTTACTGAACAAACATTTCTTGCATGCATTTTAAAACATTTTAGTTTTACCGTGAGGGACTGTCACTCCTTTACAGATAACTCTGGCAACTCTATAAACCAAAGTCCGCTTGAGAGAGTAAGATTCCATATGTACGAGATGGTGAAATTTAATCATTTGCTAAATTGTTTAATGAATGAATGTTGAATAATTACTTCCATTTCTGAAATATATAAACCAATCTGTTGGCACACTCTGAAACCTTATTTGCACGGTTTGCAGTGCCTTGCAAAAGGTATAGTTTGAGGCACTATCTTTACACAAGTAGAAGCTGTGCTCATTCTGGAATTCAATTGTATTTTTTTTAACGCAGAGGGGTTACATCAATTTAATCTCATTTTTATCTATGCCATTTATAAACCACGTGGCATGGCTTTAAGGGAAGTAATTATTATCCCAAGGATAGCTATAATGTAAGATTAGTTAACTTCAACGATCTCACATCACAAAGGTGCTTGCTGATTTATTTTGCTGTATTGAGCAATAAAGTAATTATAAGTACAGTATTATTTAATCCTTAATCAGTATAACACTGGTAAAATCCTGTTTTTGAGACAACCATCCGTTACAGGATTATTAAGCAATGTTTTTTATTAGACAGATATTTCTTGCATCTATTAGCTTTTGTTTGGTTTTGAAGTGCAGTCATGGAGTCATCCCAGCCTCAGCATGACTAATTAATATGAAAACTACAGTTACTGTTCCCTTTATTCTAAGTGGACAGTAATCTATTATAAGATTCCATATAGCAGTCATGTTTGCACTCTACTTAAAACTGATTTTACGAATACCAAGGCTTGTGCTATCCTATTGCAAAAGTTCAAGGGTAATAGTAAATAAAAGTAAGGATGAAGACAGTAATAGATCAGACTGAAAATAACAAACACCAGTACTTTTCATTCTAGAGAACTGTAGTAAATCCCAAATGTAACCCAAATGTACTTACAGAATGTGTTGGAATTGAGTTTTCATCATTTCTGAGAAAAGGCTTCTGCAATTGAATTGGAATACGAAAAGCAAGTTGGCATCCTTTAGTGCCTCACCCACAAGGTGTGAAGCCTCACCGAACATTTTAGGAACTTTCTTATAAACAAGTTTTAGTTGTTCAGACTTTGGTCCAAATATGTCTTCCACCAGCAATTCAGATAAGGCAACGTTGTTTATTTTGGGCATTTCATTGATTAAGAGCCGTGGTGGCGCAGTGGTTAGAATGCAGTATTACAGGCTAATTCTGCCAACTGCCAGCAGTTCAATTTTCCCCGGTAGACTCAGCCTTCTGTCCTTCAGGGGTGGGTAAAATGAGGACCCAGATTGTTGGGGGCAGTATGCTGACTTTGTAAACCAGTTAGAGAGGGCTGTAAAGCAGTGTGAAGCTATATATAAGTCTAAGTGCTATTGCTGTTGCTATTGCTATTATTGGATAATTTAACATTCCCAGTAGTTGAAATAACCAAGTGGGAAGAATGTAGCAGCAAACATCCAAATGTGTATTTCAAAGAGGACCAGTATTTAGAAGTTGATGAGTAAAATTGAAACCACCACCACCCGTCAGTGGAAAAATTGTCTTTCATGAAACCAGTCTCTGGTGCCAAAAAAGTTCAGGACCTTTTCAGTACATTATATATATAGGAAACTGCATGTTACTTTATTTTCTGTTGATTCATTGATCTTTTGGATGTTTTAAGTAGGAGTTTGCATTCAGAAATTGTTTTATTTTTACAGTTGTAACAAATGGTAAATACTGTTGTCCAAAGATCTACTTTAACCACCGATGCTTCTCGGGACCTTATCTTAACAAAGGGAGAATTGCAGAACTCCCACAGTCTGTAGGACCTGGGAACTGCGTCCTTGTTCTTAAAGAGGTAAGGGCATCTGCAATGCATGGCTATGTATCTGCAACACCATTTACTCATTAGGGTATTATTTTGGGAAGAATGTTGGGGTTTTGTTAGGAGAAGATAGTGCTAAGTGCTATTGCTGTTGTTCTTGTATAATATTTTATGATAAACTGCCATGGTATAGTTTTAGATCAGGAGTGCAATATAACATATACATTATCAGACATTTTAAAGCTCCTCCTCCGTCCTAATTTTCTTGGAGGCTAATACATGAACATAGTGCTTGCCCAATGGCTCCTATTCCATGCTCCTACTTATTTTGATTCTTTGTACTTTGCTCCCATTCCTACTGCGCCTTCCTTTCTTCTTTTTCCACCTGCGCTATTCCCGTCTCCTTTTTTTTTTTTGGCTGGGGCTTGACAGACTCAAAGCTGCTTCCACTTCTCTGACTGGCATCCAGAGTGGAAGGAAAAGCATTCCTTTCACTAACTAGCATCTAATCATGGGAAATAATACATCACTGAACTTCTAGACTGATAAGTTGTGGTTAGAACTGGCATAAAAAACAACTTCAAGCTGCTAGTGTATGTGAGTATTTTTGTTTGTCCCTGTGAAATAGTTTTTATCATATTTAAAAAATGACGGGTTTTTTTAAAGCTATAATATAAGCACACTGAAATACTTTGTTTTGGAAAAGGTAAATGGAATACAAATTTGCTACAAATAAATAAAAAGCTAAATGAAAAAAATAGACTTTTATAAGGTTTATAATTAATTTTCTGTTTTCTAGAAATACCTAAGGGATGTATGGGTGTTAGGGATATGTACCAGGGACTGAATTTTGTAGCAGCCCAAGGCAAAATACCAAATTTGATGAGTCGGTAATTGGATCTGTTATGACAAATCTATAATCCTTTGAGAACATCCCAGATTATTATAGCCGCTTTCGGGAATTTCAGCTACACATTAGATGTCATTGGTAGCATTGTCAGATACTCTCTAGTACTCAAGGTTCAGCATTGCTACATCATTTTTATGATATTCAAGCAGTTATGTTCAATATTCAAGGTCTATATGTCTGGTCTTTTCAGATTTTTTCTTGGTGGAGAGGTGTATATTTCTTTATTTAAATCCATCCTGACCAACCCCAGCAATGCTTTTTCCTTTTTTTCATTCTGTAATAAATGGCCTCTGTGGTTTCACTACCTCTTGTGAAACTTCTTCAAATTCCCTTTCATTAACTCATTCACAGTTTGACTACTTATCTCCTCTGCCAGTTCCCATAATCCTCCTGCTCAGTGAAATTCTCTTCACAACCTGTTTCCATCTTGTCACCTGCACCATACTTCACTGTCACCATCATTCCCTTATTGATATATTGAGACTATTACTCCCATTATTATCAGGCAGCATTGTCAATCTTAGAATTGTAGTCTTAGATATTTGAGGACTTTTGCTTGGAAGAAGCTTGTCTCCTCCAGACTCTATACTTTTCTTATTTATCATTAAGAATATATATTCATTTTTAGTATATTTTATATATACTGTAAGGTATGCGATGGCTCAGTGGCTAAGTTGCTAAGCTTGTCAATCGAAAGGTCGGCAGTTCAGCGGTTTGAATCCCGAGTGCCGCATATCGGGGTGAGCTCCCGTTACTTGTTCCAGCTTCTGCCAACCTAGCAGTTCGAAAATACATAAAAAATGCAAGTAGAAAAATAGGGACCACCTTTGGTGGGAAGGTAACAGCGTTCTGTGCGCCTCTGACGTTTAGTCATGCCGGCCACATGACCATAGAGACGTCTTCAGACAGCCCTGGCTCTTCGGCTTTGAAATGGAGATGAGCATCACCCCCGAGAGTCAGGGACGGCTGGCACATATGTGCGAGGGGAATCTTTACCTTATATATACTGTGTATTATATTTTAGTATAAGGCCAAACTATTATTTCCTTGGCAATCAAAAGAAATGAAATGTGCATAAAAATAAAGCATTCTAGATCAATTACAAGACCATATGTTAGGAAACTATTTTATAGTAATTCCTGAATAAAATTGAGGAAAACTAATAAAAACGTATTACACTGAAGGTGGAATGCTACTAGATTTTGGAATCTCTGTTTCAAATTATACACTATTAAGTGCTTGGCTGAGAGCCAGTTTGGTGCAGTAGTTAAGTACCAGGCTAGAAAGTGGGAGGTTGCGAATTTGCATCCCACCGTAGACAAACAAAATCACCTGGAAGACCTTGGCCCAGTCACTCTTTCTCACCCCTAGGAAGGAGGTAAGAGCAATCCACTTCTAAAATCTTTCTAAGAAAATTGCAGGAATGAATAATGCTTGTTTTGCCTTTATACTTACAAACTTGTTATGCTGATCATATAAATAGAGTCAAACAGCTAAGTCACAATAATATATTAAAATAAATCTTACTGATCATATTAATATTACATCTATTTTTCTCTCTTTCTGAATTTAGGTTCTCTCTTTGTTGATCAACGCTGCTTATAAACCTAGCCGTGTTCTTAGAGAAATACAACTAGATGAAGAAGCTTCATGGCATGGATATGGGGAGACTTTGAAAGCAAAGTAAAATACTCCATATATTTATATTTTGCTATTAGGGCTAATTAGTTATACTGACCACAGTTTTGGCATGGCACTTTCAGGACTTAATTAGCAGAAGCTTGAACTTTCCGAGTATACTAGAACTTTCCTGCATGAATGGACTTTTATTCATATGCTATTTGCCCCCCCACCCCCCACAAATCCTTAAAAATCAAAAGCTGCCAGGATAAAGTATTTTATAGCTGCAGTAGAAATCCTAATTGTAGATAAAAATGTCCTCATGTTAGAAGTCATTTGAAGGGTTGACAAGCCACATGAGATATCAGCACTGTTTGGATTCAGGTCTGTCTTTCTGCTGGGGAATAAAACCTGTGATGGATCAACTAGCTGCTTTCAGTCTGTCCACTCTGTAATTTAATTTAGGCTGGAGGAACAGGTTTTGGTTGGCGGGAGGTGGTGGGAAAGGGAAAGCTGCTAGTCTCATCTTAGTATTTCCTAATTAAACTCTCTACTCTGCTGAAGCTGTTTTTACATGGAAATAACAAGCACACCAATTTAATAACCATCTTTGGGCTGCCTTAAGCAACTGATTTATTTATTCAGTCAAAGGTTAAGAGGCTTACTCAAGCAGAAAGGGAATGAAAGATTGGGTTATTACAATTTCTTTTATTTGCATTTGCTTTGAAAGTGACTTGATAAAATAATATTAAGGCTATTCCAGAGCACTTCTCATAATACCTGAAATAGAAAAGACCTCAGTAGTTCAGAAACTACTGCTGTTTCAGCTCTGGCTGATAATGGGTTAGTCTCTTTTCCCTGTTGTCTGGAATAATTGTTAGTAAACCAGTACTGCCTTCAGATCCTTTGATGTTCCTTTCTTAGAGAAAAGCTGGAGGCTATAATATTTATAATAAACCAAAAAGGCAAGCATTTTTAACACAGGTATTGCTTTAATATGCAAAAAAGGAAAATAATATAAAAAGAACAAAAACGAACGGTAGCATATACAGGTAGTCCTCAGTTCACAATGGTAATCGGGAATCAGAATTTCCATCGCTAAACAATGTGGTTATAAAGCATGATGCCATGTGATCACATCACAGAGATGGCAATCCTTTTTATTGTTAAGTGAGAATTATACCTCAGTAAGTGAGAACCTCACATGATTGGGACTAGTGTCTTTCTGCCAGCTTCCAACAAGCAAAGTCAGTAGGAAAGTTTGCAAGGAGTTGCAAGTCATAGATATGACAAGCCTTTCTTTAGGCAGCTATCGAGGAGGATGCTCCCATACCATACCATTTCTTTCATTGTTAGATACTGTACTTGTGTTTATTTCTGTGCTGTCCAAAGTCAGCATGGAATTGGACATTTTTGTATATCTAAATGAATAAATAAATATTTTATTTATTTATTTATTTATTTTAAACCAAGAAATTTAACATACGGTGATATCCCATTTACTCAAATTTCTTCCTCTCTTTATGTTTAGGACTGGCCTGACTCACATTTTAATCCATTGTTTAATAATTATTTATTTAATAAGCTACAGTTCATTGGACTTGCACAGATATAGGCCATGGTTTACAAATCAAAATAGCATAAGCCATGGACTTATAAAAAGCATAAGCCATATGGTAGACTTTGGTTTGGTTACTGTACTATATGAAGCCACCTCATGTTTATTCCTATGTTTCTGTGTTTACTTTTACCTTTCCTTATTAATGAAACCTTCCTTTCCTACAGATATAAAGGAAAGAGCTACCGAGCTACGGTGGAGGTGGTAAGAACAGCTGATCGAGTTGCAGACTTCTGCAGGCAGACCTGCATCAAACTGGAATGTTGTCCAAATCTTTTTGGCCCCCAAATGGTGCTAGACAAATGTTCTGAGAACTGCTCTGTTCTAACAAAAACCAAATACAGTAAGTAATTGTATTATTGGCTTTTATTTGCTCCAAAACATGTAGGGAGTTAGAAAGAGCATTTTTCAATAAATATACAATATCCCAACAGCTTTATGATGGCTGCCAGTTGGCACTTCCTAGGGCTTTCAGTAAACAGAAACAAAGCCTATAGTGGTGTGACTGGATTACAGCCAGTTGTTTGGATCACATACTGGCCCGTGAATTAATGCTACTTAATCAATAATAAATCATGGATACCATTTATGATTAATGGTCTTCTACTTCACCATGAAGTGCCCACATTTTGGGCTTCAGAGATTACAGTATCTCAAATCAAATTATGACGGCATTAAGTTGAAAAAATATATATACATTCTTGCAGTTGAAGATAATCTTGCAGCTCTTCTTCATAAGAATTAGATAATTTCTTACTGAATGGAGAAATCCAGTATGATGCTGGGTTCACACAACAAGCTTAGCCAAAATCTAGCAAAGCATGTTATGGCTAAGTGCATATGTGAATCTGACCAATGTCACTGTAATTGCTGAAAGCTTTTTTTTTTTTGCTTGTTTCAGAGTTTAGTAAAAAATAAAGTGCTACATTCACTTTCCTTAGCGCCTTACATATTACCTTTTCTGTTTGATACCCCCTCCAGATAACCCTTCTTTGTATTATTTGTTCCTTTGGGGAAAATGGCTCTTCTCTTTGATTACATCTCATGGTAGTGTAACTGTTGTGTTAAGAAACCTGAATTCTTGTAGACCAGTTTGACTTATAAGTTGGCAGACAACCCATCCTGCTTTTTGTAAATACTTTGCTATTTTTCCTAAGGCATATCCCATCATTGCTACTACAATGATGTAGTAAACCTGTAAAGGTTGCACACAACCAAAATAAGCTCTCTATATAATAAGAGTACTTCTAAGGTCTTATCTTTTTAAGGACTAACAAATGATGAATTGTGTTTCATGACAATAACTCTTTTTTCTTTTAACCTCCTGCAGCCCATTATTATGGAAAGCGGAGAAACAAAAGGATTGGCCGGCCACCTAGTATCCACAGCAACATTGAGGCAAGCATGAAAAAAGCAAACAGGAAAAGAAAAAAACGGAAAAACTTCTTTGTTCATAAGAAGAAGCGATCTTCTACCTCTGTAGATAACACACCAGTGGGATCACCCCAAGTAGGCAACTAGAGGGAATGAATTTAATATGCAAGTCTATATATAGAGATTGTGGGATAAAGAGGTTGCTAATCCGTGCTATTCTGAGTTGTTCTGTATTGTTTCTCAGGGAAGTGGAGGTGAAGATGAGGATGATCAGGATGAGATAGATGAGGAGTCCCTTACTGAAGACAGTACCTCTGAGCATCAGGAGGAACTGTCTGAAGTATCAGAGAAGAAATCACAGTCATCTTCCCCAACACAGAGTGAGCAGTCTCATTTTGGGGCTCCAGACCGGGACAAACGGAAAAGAAAACTACGGACTTTTTCTTTCTCAGATGATGAAAATAGGCCACCTTCGCCAAAGGTATATTTTATTTATTTTATTTATTTATTTATTTATTAGATTTTTATACTCCCCTTCTCCCGAAGGACTCAGGGCGGTGCACAGCCAAAGATAAAAAGCAGATAATACAAAAGTTAAAAATACTAAAA
>JANHZT010007125.1:44764-58806 GCA_032468215.1 Stegonotus admiraltiensis | reverse complement strand
GTTGTTACAACCAACCAACCTGCTCACAGCAACAAAGCCAGCACCCCACACCTCCCCACCAGTATTTATAGAGAGATGGCCATTCCGATCCCGCTTTGCTAGCACAGACACGAAGCCGAAGGCACCAGCCTGAAGATGACGAGTGGGACCTCGTCGAAAGGTCGCCAAGATACTTTCAATCTTACACGGGAAAAGACCCGAATATGCCAAGACTTACATACCTCTACCCGTGAAAATCTACGTATATATATATATATAATTTAATTTATATGGTTGTCCACTCTCTTTCAGTGACTCTAGGCAGCTTAGAAAAAATAAAATCCAATATAAAAATGCAAAAATAATACCCCTCCCCCACTCCCCCTGGCCACTAGATAGGCTCCATGCCACTCTGGGTTCCCCAGGCCCATTGGCAAAACCAGGTTTCCAGGGCCTTGAGAAAGAGAGTTAAAGTGGGGGCCAGTGTAATCTCCATGGGGATGATGTTCTAAAGGGTGGGGGCCACCTTGGAGAAGGCCCTCATTCTGGATCCAGCCAGATGTACCTCCTCAGGAGAGGAGACCCACATCATTCCCAGCCTCCCCGGTGGGTCGAGAGGATGTAAGCAACTGCAAACTGACATGGCTCTAAGACAGAATATGCTTTGGTTTTGGCTGAGCCAGTTGTGGCTGAGCCAGCCTGTTGTAGTTTCTAAATTATGGATTGTGACTTGACATTAACCTATCCATAAATCCAATCATCCCAAACCAGAGGAGGGTTTCAGCAGGTTCTGACCAGTTCTGGAGAACCGGTAGTAAAAATTCTGACTGCCCCCCACCCCCAATCTATTCTCTGCCTCCCGAGTTCCAGCTGATCGGGAGGAAATGGGGATTGTGCAGTAACCTTCCCCTGGATTGGGGAGGGAATGGAAATTTTACAGTATCCTTCCCCTGCCACGCCACCAAGTGTGTGCCACCAAGCCACACCCACAGAACCGGTAGTAAAATTTTTTGAAACCCACCACTGTCCCAAACCCATTTATTTTTGATAACCTCCTCTGAGATAGTTCAAGTTGAAAAATAGCAATTGGTCCCAAAGTGCTTTGTGAAGTCTGTGGTGGAGCAGGAATTTGAATCTAGTTCTCTTTGTTCCTAGTCCAAGATTCAAACCACTATATTTGATTCCCCTCCATAAAAAATCAGGCAGAGTTTACAAAGACTGCCTGAATTCTAGCTTTCCTCTTTTTATTACTTTATTCCATCATATTTTTTTAACCTTAACAATGGATCCAATTTGATGCCTCCCCTCCTTCGGATGAGGGTAGAAAATGAAAAAGAGGTTTTGTGCTCTTCTTTCTGTCTTAAATATCTGTGCCTCACACTTTCAGGAAAGGTTGGTTTCCGTTTTCCTACACACGACCCTTTCCTTCAGCTGAAGGAGCTAACAAACTACTCAGCAGGTAAGTCCTGGCACCTCAGTCTTGCAATTTAGAAAGAAAACTAATTGTTGTCCTTGACTTACAACTGGTTACTTAGCAACCAATCAAAGTTCCAACAGACGTACCTCAGGTTACTTATCTTGTGCCCACATCAACTGGACCATGTTTACTGCCATTTGCAATGTCCCACAGTCACATCAAGGGATGTGGTGGCTCAGATGCTGAGCTTGTCGATTGAAAGGTTGGCAGTTTAGCGGTTCGAATCCCTAGTGCTGCATAACGGGGTGAGCTCCCGTTACTTGTCCCAGCTTCTGCCAACCTAGCAGTTCTAAAGCACGTAAAAAATTCAAGTAGAAAAATAGGGACCACCTTTGGTGGGAAGGTAACAGCATTCCGTGTGCCTTTGGCATTCAGTCATGCCGGCCACATGACCACGGAGACGTCTTTGGACACTACTGGCTCTTCGGCTTTGAAACGGAGATGAGCACCGCCCCTTAGAGTCAGGAACAACTAGCACATATGTGTGAGGGGAACCTTTACCTTTACAGTCACATCACTGTGTTTTGCTTCCTGTTTTTAACAAAACCTCACCAGGGTGAAGCATGGGTTCACTTAATGACCACGGATTTGCTTTACAACTACAGTAATTCTCTTAGCAACTGCCACAGTTACTTTTGATTAGGTGAAAACCATGGAAATCTTCAGAGTCTGTTTTCACCAGATTCGTGCCAATATGATATATCCAATAAAGCTATTCTTTGAGGAATCCACCTGCCTCAAGAGTTTTGCTTAGTATGAGTCTATTACTTGGAACCCTGACAGATACAGGATACCTCCATCCCTTTGCTTCCGCAGTCCACATGGCTCTCCCATTAGCTACAGGATCAATCAGTACCTGCTGCATGGGTTGATCCAGAAGATGCAAAAGCTCCTTTTCCTTTCCACATTAACAGAGTAACAGAGTTGGAGAAGACTTTGGAGGTCTTCTAGTCCAACCCCCTGCTCAGGCAGAAAACCCTATACCAGTTCACACAAATGGTTGTCCAATCTCTTCTTAAAAGCTTCCAGTATTGTATTATTCATAAGTTCTGGAGGCAAGAAGTTCCATTGATTAACTGTTCTGCCATGAAATTTCTCCTTAATTCTAGGTTGCTTCTCTCCTTGATTAGTTTCCATCCATTGCTTCTTATCCTGCCTTCAAGTTCTTTGGAGAATAGGTTGCTCCCCCTCTTCTTTGTGGCAGCCCCCCTTAAATTAAAAGAGGTACATGCCTTGACATTCAGGTTCCCCTGACAAAAAGAGTTGGATTAATGGAATGTATTTGGAAGGCTTGGAACTAGGCTTTAGATTCCTTCCAGAAGCAGTGTATTTTGTAGAAATCTGGACAGGCATTGGGTAGAAATCCTCACCAGAAATCCTCACCTAACCTTTGTCTGTCACTAGTGGCTTCTCTCTTAGCAAGATGAACAGTAGCAGCACAGGAAATTTGGATGGAGCTGGATCTCCTCCTGCTGGACCTGCTGGGGAAGATGATTTAAGGTTTGGCCCTTCGGCCCGTATCTGTGCAACTCGACAACGACCTTACAGCATGTTAAATCCTGACCTGTCACAGGTGAGTTTCATGGGAGGGAGGGAGGGAGGGAGGGAGGGGGGGGGAAGGAAGATGAGAGTGGAAGGAAGGAAAGGAAAAATGGAAGGAAGGGAGAAATATGAGAAGAGAAAGGAGGGAGGGAGGGAAGAAAGGAAGGACCTGTATTTGCCCATTGCCATCTGTAGGTGGTGTCCATTGTGCAAGGCCCTGGATTTGGGGCATGAACAGAGAAGGATCCCTTAATTTCTGAATGCATTTTTCCTTTATTTTACTTTCTAGTTGGCAAACGAGTTTGGAAGTCCAACTGCCTCTCCTTCAAGGTGAGAAACCTCCTGTCATCTCTTGTTTTCATACTGTGGGATATCTTGTGTGTGTTGTTCTGGCATTATCTTGTGGGCCTGTGCTTTAGAATACAGAACTCACCTTATTTGTATGGGTATTAGCTCTGTAATTCTGGTTTTATTGATTGAAGTGTCTTTCATAGGCGGAAAAAAAATGAATGTGAAACTTCTAAATAATAAACCAGCACTCCACATCTAAGACCAGTTTAAAACCTGAATATGCTGATTTTATATTGTAGCTGCAGGTTGTTTTTTAGCAGTTTTTATTATAATCGGTTAACTAATAAAACACTGAGAGGTTTTATAGTGAGAGAAAATTATGCTTGTGCAAAATTACCTAGAATACATAATCCATCTTTTGTACAATCAGCCCTTCTCATACGATCACAAGTGGGACCTGAATTTTCTTTGTTAAGCAAGGCAGCTGTTAAGTGAGTCGTTCCCAATTTTACAACCTTTTTTGCCATGGTTGTTAAGCAAATTGCTACCCTGATTACATTAATCAGGTGGTCATTCATGTAACAGTCATTAAACGAATTTGGCTTTCCCCACTGACTTTGCTTATTGGAAGCTGTCCAGAAAGGCCACAAATGGTAGTCACATCATTCTAGGATGCTTCAACCATTGTAAATACATATTGGCTACCAAATATCAACATTTAGATCATGTGACTGTAGAGATGCTGAAGTGGTCATACGTGCAAGTTACTGGTCGTAAGTCGCTTTTTAAAAATCCTGTTGTAACTTTGAACAGTTGTTAAACAAATGGTTGTAAGTCAAGGACTTACAATATCAGTTCCACTTTGGTAGTCACTTCAAAGTGTTCGTTTTAGTCTATAAAACAGGGGTGGGAAATGATGGCCCTTTTATGACTTGTGAACTTCAACTCCCAGAATTCATAAAGGAGCCATCATTCCCTCCCTCTGCTATAAAAGCAAAGGATTTTTCAAGAAAGAGGGCCCAGCCAGGGAACTGTTTGCTGACAGAAGTTCTCCTGGCAATCATTTTTCTTCACTGTTTAAACCAGCAGTCCCCAACCTTTCTGGCTTGGCAGCCTGGCACGCTGGTATGGGGAGAGGGGATAGTTCTGTGTGAGTGGCAGGCATGCCCAAGCGACTGTGCACAGCTACTTCTATGGAGTGGAGCTACACATGTGCGTGCTTGCATGGCCCAGTCCTGAACAGACCGTGGACCGATAGTGGGGGATTGGGGACAGCAGGTTTAGACATTAAGCCTTATGATTCCTCTAAGCCAGTAGTTCTCAATTTTTTTCTTCACCACAGACCCCTTTAAATACTTTTTGTGGCCACGGACCCGCAAGACTTAACTCAAAATTTAAATCATAATGTTTCTTCAAGCCTTTGTGGAACCCCTGTGACAATATCGTGGCCCCTCCCTCAGGGGTCCGTGGACTACAGGTTGAGAATCACTATTGTAAGCCATTTTAAACCAGTTTTATTCACCACCAAACTGTTTAATGTTTTATATTTAAAACATTCATTTTTAAAAATCTATGCTATGCAACAATTCTACTGCTGGTGAATTGAAGAGAAAGGATGTAAAGCCAAATAAATGAACAAATAAAATGTGTGAAGCTTTACAGAAATCAAGTGCATTGTCTGATAGGATACGGGCTACTCTGCTCCATCAGCTTTGTTGCTTTAATCTCGGTCTGCAGCCGCCTTTCCAAGATGCATTGTCAGTTCCCAACACCTGCTGGTTAGGAATGATGGGGGGTGTGTGTGGAATTTAATCAATCTGGAAGCCACTAGTTTGGGAAAGGTTAACCTTAAGTGTAACAGTTTTCTTTTTGCAGCTTCAAAAAACTCCCTGAAACCTGGGCCTACACAACTCACACTACCTCTCTCCTTTCCCTTTGCAGGATCAATCCCTTTGCTCATGTTAAGCTGAAACGTACGGTGACCAATGACCGCTCTGCCCCGCTCATCCAGTGAAACGTGCAATCAGTGTTAAGTGGAGATAGACCACTGCCCTGCTTTTCCCTCTTTCCCTCACCATGTGGCCTTTCCCACCTAATACACTGCTTCTGGCTCATAGTAGGTTTCGCAGGCCAGGCTGGTCCAGGCGTGCCACCCTCCCTTAATGGCACAGGAAAAGTCCACAGACTCAACACACAGCAAAAAGGCTACGGGGTTTCATTGGTGGTAGCAGTTCCAGGATGCTGGAAAGGCAAGCTAACGGCAGGAGGACAGTAACAGCCGGAGAGGAGACAGAGTTTGGATGCAAGTGATGGAGGCAGAGGTGTAACAGTTGGATAAACAGGCAGGAGAAGGGTGAAGGATGTGGGGACAGGTGGAAAGAGGTCAGATGAAAGGAAAAGGAGATCAGAAGAGAGCTATGGATGGCATGTTACAGAATATTCAAATGGAGAGAAATTCAGCAGATGTGGGTTTCTGAATGTGATTCATGTTTCTTACAACTCAAACTTTCCAGAAACCAATCAGAATCCTTTTGTGTTTTCTTACCCACTTTGACTAAAATGCCACTGATTTGGTGGCGTGTGCTTAGAAAGAAGGTACAGGTAGTCCTCGGCTTACAACCACAATTGAGCCCAAATTTTCTTTTTGCTAAGTGAGACATTTGTTAATTGAGTTTGGCCTCATTTTTCAACTTTTTGTGCCGTTGTGGTTAAGTGAATCACAGCAGTTCTTAAGACAGTAACAGGATTTTAAAGTAAATCTGGCTTCCCCATTGACTTCGCTTGTAATAAGGTCACAAAAGGTGATCTTGTGACCCCGGAACATTGCAACTGTCATAAATATGAGTCAATGGCCAAACATCCAAATTTTCACTAAATGAACTATTGTAAATCGAGGACTACCTGTATTTTGAAACTGAATGAAGGTGTATTTAAATCGGCAACCTAAGGTTTTGTCTGTTTTTTAATTCAGCAGGTCTTAAATGTATCTCTCTTTAGAGTCAGTTCTGCTAAGCCAGTTGAATGATTGAATGACTGCACGTATCATACAACACCTGGGTCATGTGAAATTTCCATTCCGCAATAAACTTCTACGCTTATCATTACATAAGTCATAAATCAACATATTGCATGCGGATTTCCAATAGAAAGTCCACACTAATCTTTTCAATTGTGTAGCAGTAAGAGATGTTGATTTGAGAATAGAAAGGACAGGGAAAACTGGTTTAGGAGAGTAAGAGAGAAGTGGTGGGAAGAATGGTTAAATGAAGGAAAATCGAATACAAAGCCTATTCATACTTATAAGATGCATTGATATTTCCTCATTGAGTTACTCAGCCACAGGCCCAGCTTACCTAGAAAATCACATGGGAATGAATTGGTTGTATTGAAAAGCATCAGATTTCAATAAGTATGAAAGATCTTACTCCGGTGTTAGTTTTATACTGGCCTTTTAAGGCCTGGAAATCACCCATTTGTATAATGCTGTTATTATGTGATAAACATACAAATGTGAAATAGCTCTGGGAAGCTGACTGTGTGAACAGTTCCATTGAAGAAGTAAAGCAGTGTTTCTCTTAGCAACTCTTAAGACATGTGGACTTCAATTTCCAAAATTCTCTGGTCAGGAAGACTGGCTGGGGGATTCTGGGAGTTGAAGTCCACATGTCTTAAGAGTTGCTAAGGTGAGAAACACTGAGGTAGAAGGTTGTAAGTTTTACAAAAAACACTATTGATAATTGATGTGCTGTCTCTACATTCATTGCACAATTGTAGGCCTATCTTAAGTGTCTTAACAAGGCATGGGTTGTGGATTGAAAAGGAGCCAGGATTTATGATTACTGGATTCTCTGAATCGGGTCTGCGGTCCACGAAGTGATCCATGCTGCTAGTAGGTTTTGATTCCTCTTCAAACAATTGTTGAGATATTTTCATGGGAAAAAAGCATATCTGTATTATGAAAAGGTTACCATTAAACATAGGCCACTTATTTTGTAATTTATATTGTTTTCTGTAGATTTAACCAGAGGTTTACCTTACTATGACATGTGATGGTCTAAAAAAATATAGAGATTTTCCCCTGCTCCCCAGGAAACATGAGATAGAAAGAGAAATGCCAGAAGTCAGGGCTTCTGTGTGTGGAAGGAGGAAGTAGATTAAAGCAAGGCAGTTGCTGATTTTTTTTAAGTGTTTATTTAATTTCAGTTGCCAGAATGTATAATAAAGACAGTTATTCAGTAGTATTCTTGTCCTGACAGACCAAACTGCAGGCATTTTGGTCAAAGCCAAAATAGAATAATTCAGCTATATTGTCTGAAGAAAGAAATATTTTTCCCAGTGAGGAAAGGAAATGCCATCTTGCTTTTCTTTCGCCCCTCACATTCTTCTCCAACTGACAAAGAACCCAGTCATTTAAAATCCAAGTATGCCCCCTTGCAGGCTTAGCTATGCTATTACAGAATCCTGGACAGATTTGAGTAACATGCTTACTGATCCTGATTTAATCTTGAATGCGGTTGCATAAATAAGCAACAACACAGCCCTTTTGGGATAAGTTAAATAAATGCACAAGATGTCCACCTTTGGTGAAACTCACAACTATATAGTGAAACTGTAGCTTTGGAACAACTGTCAGGGCTGAAAAATATCAGAATGCCTTCGTTATTGGAAAGAAAACAAGATTGATATTTTACCAACGAAAGAATACTCAATACTTTTGAAATACTTTTTTCAAAAGGCAACTGGATTTTGTTTGTTTGTTTTTTGAGGAAAAAGAAGATGTTTTCTTGAAGAAGTAAAATGTTTTCTTCTTTTTCATCAAAGAAAAAACAGTCCAGTTTTTTAAAAAAAAAACACCTTAGAGACAACTATGACCTGGATGACTGAGAATCTCCACAGGCACAATGAAAGAATAATTTCAGGTTTTGGAGGCACAAGGTTTATAGAGTTTTATATAGCTACCTCCCACTTGTAGTTCACCTGTGTTTCATTATTTTTTCTAATTTGTAAAAAAAATAAAATGAAGACACCAAGACAGATTAGCTAGATGACATGTTCTGAATTGCTAATGTTAGGAGTGATCCCTATATGAGTTCAGAATTTTGATCATATGATCATGGGAATGCTACAAAGGCTGTAACTGTAAAAATTGTCATAAATAACTTTTTTCCATGCCATTATAACTTTAAACAGTCACTAAATGAACTGTTGTAAGTTGAGGACTACCTGTATTTAGGCCTCTTTCACATCACAACTGTTGTTTCCCCTTTTCAAGCTAGCAGTAGTTGAGTGTTCAAACTTAGCGATATTAGAATTGAGAGGCATATTAAAAGAACAAGATCAGTGCAATGGTTAGTGACTTGAATCCCTACTCTGTATTTCCAAAATCCAACATTTACTATAAGTTGCAAAAGGTGTGGACATTGCATATATTTGTTCACATTTCAATATAAGGTGGTTACAAAGAAAAGGGGTTTTTACTTACAGCCTCCGTTTATTTTTACAGTATAATGTCTATAACTGGAAATCACTTATTTCCTCTGCTCAAAATGTACGTGTTCAAGAGGCAAAAACAGGCACGTGTTTATGGACAGGGTATATATACACTGGTTCCCATTTGGAATGCTGTTTCAAAAGCATGAAATATTTTGCCTGTTTTTATTACCCATCAAATCAAACTATTTTCTAAAACAGTTTTATTACTGAATTCTGGAGAGCCAAATATGAAATGTCAAGTGGGGGAAAGGTTGAAAATGAAAGATCAGTTTAGAAATAGATTTGCAGATTAAGCACAGTAGCACAGAATTCTCTGCATAACAATATGGTTGCCAAATGTGTGTGTGTGTGTGTATTCAGATACACACAAACACGTATCCTGGATCTCTGAAGCTGGGAACCTTGTGTCTTTTTAACAGCTCATTTTATCTTACATAGGGCTAAAATGTGTACATTTATCTTTGCATTTCCTGCTTTTTGTTAGAAATAACTCCAGTCATCTCATGATTGGGGTGTGTGTGTGTGTGTGTGTGTGTGTGTGTGTACACATGTGAGTTTCAGCTGAAATACATCTGGAAAATTTTTATTCTCTTTCACTCAAAAGCCTGAAGAATGAAATTCAAGTTACAGATTGTTCATATCTAAGACCAGAGTTTACAGATCCTGCAATTGATATGTGAAAATTGGAATGATGGAAAATTTTGACACTGAGACACTCTGCTTTGAGAGTACAGAGGAGATGAGGAACATACCAAAACATAATCAAAATGGCTTTCACATAAAAAGAGACAGCTTGTATGGGATTCATTCAAAAAAACAAAAAAGTGAATGCAGAATAGCATTTATCGTATGTGAAGTTGCCATACTATGTTTTTGACAGCATTGTAAGTTGATTGTAAAGAAATTTTATTGTCCTGCACCATATTAGAAAGTTGGGAAATAATGGAATAACTATATTTTTATCTTCTCAGTTGGGCCATGTAAGATAACTGGTTTATCAAGTGATTGTATGTATGCCATGGTTTCTTACTCGTTGGTAAATAATTTTTATGTTTTACTAAAAAAAACAAAAGCCTGTGGAACTCTACACTTTAGATGTTTGGTGTCGCTTGGACATAATATATAAAGAACAATGAGGTTCCATTTGTTATCGGTCTCTGTATGCGCATAAATGAAAGAGAGGTGATGGAGAATGTATTGTTGCATTGGGACAAACATTACCAGCTGTGCAGATGTTGAGGTCTCCTTAGCTATGTCCTAATTTTAAAATTAATAAAGCTTAATATAAATGTGTGACTTTCTATGTTTTCTTGATACCTTGAAGCAAAATTATACCAGAGCTTTAGTTTTGGAATGAAAGTGCTCTTTGTTGGAGAAAACAGACTTCACCAGTTTCCCTACCTTCATAAAGTTTTCCCTATGAATTATAGCTTTACCAACTCTTTGTCTGATGTTTTCAAATTGGTTCAAAAGCTTCCTTTGCCACTCATCAACTGGCTTGTATCCCCACTTGCATTCCCATTTATACAATCTGCAGAGAACCTCAGCTTTTATGTGTAACAAAATATGATGCTATTAAAATTCCGGTATTTAAATATTTCTCTATCCCTATATATTCTTGAAATGAATGTTCCCACTAATGAAATACCTCTCTGTAAAACATTTATCCATCTATTTCTGCAACATAGATTCTTCAGAGTTCACCCTTTTGTACCTCAGTAAATCATCCATTCCTTAAATATTCAGATTATTATTTCACTGCTTGACCCATCATAATTCAGTATCAATCCCCAGTGGAATCATGGATATACAAGACAAATAGTCATAGGTGTATTTATTCTTCCATTTCTCCCACCATTCTTGAAAGAATACCACTTTCTTTATAAACAAAACACCCACCCACCCCAAAAAAGAAGACTTCCATTTTAACAGAGCATTCGCTAAAGATGATCATCCCTTTATTCTGTGCTACAAATGGCAACAAGAAGGGGTGGGGGGTTATTGATATCATACCCAAACTTCTGTTTCCCTCAGAATCTATAAAAATGGAATATATGGTACCAAGGTGGAAGCCATGATCACAGAAAATGTTTCTATCATGGCAAGAATGGAAGCTAGATAATCAAAATATTCACACTGCCCACCACCAGAAGGCAGAATGTGGAGGCCTGATGCCATGCAAAACCAGCCAGTTTCCAGTCTTGATGTTCTTGAGATAATACAGATGCTGCTCAAGCATTTGACAGGCACTTCTTTTACACTTGTGGACAAAGTGTGGAAGGATCTTGCCACCTGCTGCAAGACCCTGGAACAGGCTCGGGATTCTAATTTTGTAATGAAGTTGTTATTAAAAAACCCGGCACTTTTGAAAAGAGCACAGCAGTGAAACACAACCAAATCCAGTAAACCCATTCTTCCTTCCAATTTGCAAGTTAAGTGGATCATGCATCTGCATAACACGTTGTAAGGTGGTGTGTAACCCTACAACACCTTTCCTACTTTATGCCCACTGCTTCTAAAAATTCCAAAAGCAATTGAATCTGGGTTCTTCTTTAGAGAAGGAGAAAAACCTCTGAAAGAAAAACCTAATTGGGATTACTACTAGACGTAATGGAGCTACAGTTCCCAGAATTTCCAGGCTGTGCTGGCTAAGAGTTGTAGTTATAACACATCTGGAAAGCATTAAGTGGTCAAAGCTGCCTTAAATCTCTCACAAAGGAAATCATCAGATGGAGGCATAGATAGTGTCCATAAAACATTTAGAGACTAGTAAATAGAATGAGGACTTGAAAAATTTGTAGTTTGCTTTAGCATTGTCAGTGCTGGAAAGTGGGAGATAGGTGCTATAAACAGTTTGCTCCCAAACTTATCTATTTAATTCAGTGTTTCCCAACCTTGGGAATTTCCAGGAATGTGGACTTCAACCCCCAGAATTCTCATCAATGGTCATATTGGCTCTGGAATGCTGAGAGTTGGAAGTCCACACTCCTGGAAATTCCCAAGGTTGGGAAAGCCTGATTTTGTTGATAGTTCTGGACTTCCTTAGTAAAATACCATATATAATTCACCAAACACCGTACGGTGAAATGTTCTGTAGATAACTAGCCTTAAGATCTTCAGAAAGAAACAGCTGATGTAAAATACCCAGAGTCCAAAGCTTGGGGATTCCACTAAAATAATTTGTTCTTGTCAACACATCAGCTTGCCAAAGGAACCAGCTAATAGTTGTTTTCCTGCTAAGCTTATAGAACAAGAGGAGAGTATTGCAGCTATTATTTCAACACAAATCAGAAAGGACATCAACAATTGCCATCCCCATAAATCAAGTCATGCCCAGATTGCAGATGTCTCTCCCACATCTTGATTCTTGTTGCATTTTTCCCTAAGCATTTATCAACTCCCCTCTTTCATCACTATTTTTCAAGCTAATCATGGCTAAAACTAAGAGCAATTATGAAAACTCAAATTTCTCTGTTATAAACTAAATCAAAAGTGAAACTATTGCCTTAAAGTTAATTAAGGTTTAGAGTCATTAAGGGCTCATTCAACTTGGTCCATCCTGGCTGCTTCTTAATAGGCTGAAAACCAACCTATAGCATGCCATTTGCAGGCTGAAGAATGGTCAAAACCATCTTTCCCACCAAGAAGCACTCCAGATATGTTAAGATGACCTCATCCATTATTCTTGGCCAACACAGGCATTAGTTTTAAGACTGGTGTCTTCCAGATGTATTGAACACACACCTGGAAGACACTCAGTTAAATCAGCCAGTAGAATTGGGTGCTTAAGCCTAATCTTCTATTCCTTCTCTTCCTTCACCAGGGTTAAGCACTCTTCATTGCTGCTTTTCATCTCCCATCTGGCCACAATGTTCTGCAGATAAAGAGAGAAGGGTTTCCCCTCAAAATGCCCACAGAGTAGGTATCTCCATAGAATTGCTTGAACTTTTGCAGTCCAACCCATTTCCTCCCTACACTGTGGTTTTTGGCACAAGAGATGACTTTTCCACTTTTTGAAAGTTCTTGTCATTTGAACAGGTCCCAAAAGACATTTATTAACCTCTAAAACAAACCAGTGGGAGACTGAGAAAGTCAGAACTGGCCACTCCCAATAAAAACCAACCATCTCCAACACAGATTATGAATTAGAAATGATTTTCCCAGTCCAATGCACACATTGAGCTGTCAAGACAATATGAAGGGAGTTCCCACAATGAATTAATGGTTATCAATTAACTGGTCACTACAAATGAGTGATGTGACCAATTTTCTGTTTTTCCTTATCACTTCAGAAATGAATGAATGGTGAACAAAGGATACCCACCCACCCAACTCTCACTACCCAAGATCCCTGTAACTTTACAGCATTTGATTACTCCATCTTGCCAGTATAATTCTGTCTGAGGTTCAACAGAGTGGTCTTTTTTATGTATATAATGCTGGTTAAATGGAGATGGTCACCAGCCCTATTCAGTTCCATTTGGCACAAAAGGACATGGTAGCCATTTTCCATATTACAAGACTGCAGGTGATGAAATACAGAAGGGCTCATGAGCAGTTTTAGGCAACTTCCTGAAGATTGGTTCCTCCCCTCCCACCCCCAACCCTCTCAATTTGGCACAGAGGGTCCTTAGAAGGAACATATCAGAGAGTGGAAGGGAGGCTGGAAGGGGACAGGGGTTATACATTCAAAAGCCAGTGCGGAGCAGAGGCCTCAAGCATTGAGGAGATATCTTCCTCATCATATGGAGGCCTGAGACTGTTTGTACAAAAAATTCTGCTTCTCTGCCTCCCCAGGCATGGATGTGTCAGTGAGCAGAAAGAGAGCAGAAGTCTACATATGTCAGGTTCTAGTTAGCAATAATGGCCCCATGCTGTGCACGCAGATACACACGTGCACACACACACACACACGCACACACACACACACACTCATCTGTCAGTCTATCCACTGCAGAAAATGGATGTGTGGTAGCTTGGTATCAGCAGGTCAACTGGATGACTGGGTGCTGTCCCTGAATGTTGAGATGACAGGTGGCGGGATTGTCCAATTTCCATTAATTCTCAGTTCTCAATTGCATCTGGAAGGTGAAGAGAAAAAGAAACTTCTTGTTCAGGAGGAGGAGGAGGAGGGGAAGGGGAAGAAGTGGGAGAAGCAGAGGCAGAGGCAGAGGCAGAAGAGGCAGAAGAAGAAGAAGGAGAAGGAGAAGGAGAAGGAGAAGGAGAAGGAGAAGGAGAAGGAGAAGGAGAAGGAGAAGGA
>JANHZT010007125.1:2482-23738 GCA_032468215.1 Stegonotus admiraltiensis | reverse complement strand
TCGAAAGGATGGAAGGCTGAATCAACCTTGAGCCTGGTGAGATTTGAACTTGCAGTAATTGCAGGCAGCTGGTGCTAGTTAACAGCACTTTAGTCTTCTGCGTCACCAAGGCTCAGCAGTGGTGCACATACGTCATCGCATCTTGAATTTGCTCATTCATGTAGCGGGGTCCTCCAGTGAAAGAAGACAGCAACACAACCATCTTGCCAAGCTGTGATAAGTGGCTGTCAGTTCTTGTCATGGCAACTTTCAGGTGCACATACTCCTCACTTCTCAGGTTTTTTTTTTTGTTTCTATGAATCAAATTGAATCTTTCACTCTCAATTTTCGCATACATATCAACCAGAAATTGATTGAGAAGGTTGCGGAACAGTAGTAGGTAGCATTCTTCATCATCACGCTCCATTATCCTGTAGCTGTAAAAGGCAGCAGCAGACACGGTCTTCTTGAGAGGAACCTTGGTGTTTGGGTTGCACTGAGGTATATTGATGTAATAGCCATCTTCTCCATGGCAGAACATCAGAGGGTACTAGAGAGCGTCATAGACACGGTGCATCTCACTGATTCGTAACAACCTGTTGTCTCTGCTGTGAAGAATGATATCTCTCCTCTCAAAATCCTGGCCGACAATGAGAACAGCCACTTCTGTAGTCATGGGGGCATTGAAATGACCTCAGTGCTCTCCTATTGGCATTAATCACCACTTGGAAGTCCTTGTGGCTCTTAAGAACAGAATCAACATCAGCCTTAAGTTCCAGAATATACTTGTTGTGTTCACACAGAAACTTCTGCAGTTGGCTAACCAGTTGTGGATTAACACCTGGGAAGATTCCACAACAGATATCCCTCTCATTGTCATCATCACCAACAAAGTATATCTGGAGAAATGAAGGCTGCTGCTGAGTCCCCACCATGATACTCCCTATCCTGTGGTAGACCTGCCCCTGCACTTTGAATATTGGCATAAAATTTCCCTCCTTCACCTCTCTGGCTCCGAAAGACGTCATTCTGAAGCATCCGTTGTACTTCTGAGCAGTTTCCCTTTAACTGGTGTTACAGTAGAAAGAAGAGATTCGTCTGAACTGAGGAGGTCAGGGTAAGAAGTGAGTTGGGGCTGGGACACCATGCAGGAGAAATTCAGTTCACAATCAGTTGGCTCAGTGGTGGTCGGTGATTGAAACACATAAGGGAATATCTCTCCCACCGCCTTGAGTCCGGGAGCAGTTGCATAGGTGGAAGGCATAGACATTTTGGTGAGGTAGCGACGTTTAGTACTGTAAGGAGCCCCAGACCTCCCCTGAGTGAAGGAGTGGAACGTCTGCCAGTTTGAACGGAGGGAACGGAGTGTGAGGCAAGTGGCAGTTGGAACTCTTCAGGTGGGGAGGGGGAGTAGAACGCCCAACTCCTTAGCATCAGAGCATATTAATACGCTGTCTATGAATATACTGTCTATGAAATACTAATGATCTGATGGTCATTTCGAAAAATCTTTTCTTAGCGAGTACCTAGAAGCCAAGAGGAACGTTTGTGCCAAATTTCAAGTTTGTACGCTTTACCATTCCGGAGATTTTGTGATGAGTGCATGGATTTCGCTTTTATATATCTATAGAAGATATCTAATATCCTTGTGGAAAACGAGCTAAGCCACCATTAACAGACATTTCCAGAGTCCCATCCTCTTCCAGCCACACATTATGAACTCAGTTGGTGGCTGATTTTCGCACTGCCAGGTGAGGAGGGAGAGAAATCTACCCACCACTGCCTTGAAACTCTTCTGCTCTATATTTATAAGAAGAAGCATTACTCCCCACCAGCCTAGTTGCTGAGGCACATTTAAGCTGTGGGAGTAGCATAATTGACAACAGCATATTTTTCTGGTGTCTGGTAAAGGACAGCAGGAATGTGTAATGAGGAAGAACCCTAAAATAAATCTCATGTGCACCAGGCCTTAGAACTGCTGGTACCTCAGGGCATCAGTATGTCCACACACACATCTTTTGGCAAGATTTCTCTCCCGGGTGGTTACATTAAAGTAACAGCTTTAATTAAAAAATAGGAAATTGGCATGCTGCAAAGCAAAGTGCCAGCCTCCAACATCATCTTCATTTCCAGGGCTCTCTCTGGACTCCCACAGGGACCCATAATCTTGATTAGCAACGCTACACAGTCCTTTGTTTTGGACGAATGCCATCTCCTCAGAAAAGGGACCGTTGTGATTATGGACAGTCCAGAGCTTGGGGGTTGAGATGGAGAAGATTGGCAGGTAAGCCAGCCATCTGGTAAATAGACTCCCCCAGCCGCTTCTGGGGAGCAGCCAGAATATAATTTCAAACATGTCCTTCAAACATGTCCAGAAACATGGGAGCGGTCTTCTGTAGAGTAAAGGAACATGGCACTCAAACCCGCTTTCAAGGTTGTCTTTGCTAAACTCTATTTTGTTTTTGTTTATGACTGAACAGAAAAAGAAAGGGGAAGCTGAAAAATCATTTGCTTAAATAAAAGAACATTCGTCACTAAGAGGATTGTGATGAGTGGGTCAAAATAACTAGTTCAGTGGATGGATTTCTGCAGGGGGAGACAAATGATAAAAACTGTATAATGATACAAATGCTATCACTTATATTTGCATTAGTATACAGATAGTCCCCGACTTATGACCACAATCGGAACTTTCAGAATTTCCATTGATGAGCAAGGTGCTTGCTAAGTGAGTCATGTCCATTTTACAATCTTTGTTGCCACAGCTATTAAGCGAATCACTGAAGTTGTTCAATAAATCATCTGATCCTCAAGCTTCCCCCATTGACTTTACTTGTCAGAAGGTGTCTGGGAAGGTCACAAATGGAGATCACATGATCCAGGGACACTGCAACCACTGTAAATACATACCATTTGCCAAGCACCCAAACTTTGAGCATTTAACTGTGGAGTTGCTGCAATGGTCTTAAGTGCGAGGATCAGTTGTAAGTCACTTTTTTCAGTGCCATTGCAACTTTGAATCATTGCTAAATGTAAGTCAAGATTTGCCTGTTCAACATTTGCATTATTGTTCATCTATTCATTCTATTTGTACGCTACTGAATCTACCAAGGATTCCAAGTTGACATCAATGCGCCATGTGTTAACATTGTGGCATCATTGTATTTTACTGAGGATGCATGCACTGGATGAATGCTTGCAAACACTGGGAAGCATTTCCTTGTGGACTTGGAAATGTTTGTTTCAGCTTTATCCCAGATGAATTGCGTATCCTTGCTTAAGAATACAAATTAAATTTCTTCAGTCCAAGAGACACTCTTAGGACTCACCAAACATTGCTCTCCTTGGTCTGATCCACAACAATGAGATTTCCATGCATCTCATCCAACAATTCTGGGGCAACCCAACGCAATGGGATCCAGAGCCGGTCTGGAGTGATATAATAATCTTCCTATGAAATAGAAATGAGAAACGGTACAGAATAGAAACTGAGTTATAGGCATCTCAATATTCCAGTATCTCCTGGGTCCTGGATGCTCTGCTTCTCAACTAACACCCATTATAAAGTTCCCTCTCAAGGCCCATGCACTATTATGTAGTAGTTTGCTCTAAATTAAACTGCTCATAATAATTTCCTTTAAAAAAGAACAGGAGATTTAATCTCATAATGGATTGGACATATTCTCAAATAATAAATTGCCACATCTACTTATTGCCTAAGACTCCCTTGAGACCCATCTTAAATTCTTTGAGGTACATTCACCTCATACCTTGTAGTTGTTGTGTGACAGGCCATAATCCCCAACCCTCACTGTGAGATCTGAGGTCAGCAAGCAGTTCCGAAGTGCCAGGTCACTGTAGAGGACAAGAGGATTTTGAGTCAGGTGAGAATTTTCTACCCTTTCTTACATTACATTTCTTTCCCAATATACATAGAGAGGATAAAAGATTTTTTGTTTGTTTGTTATATGAGTAGGTTTTTTTGGGGGGTGGGGGTAAGGATAACCCATGTTGCCTTCAATAGTTCAGAGGGTGTATTTTTATCCTAAGAATAACTTGAAAGGATTTAAAAGTTTGGGATTGCCTAGAATCTTGCTATGTGACCTGTTTATTTTCTTAACTCTTCCTAGGACTTTGACTGATTGACCAGAATTTGTTTATTTATTTTGGTGCCTTTACTGACTCCTGGATTAGTCCCTCTAGATTTTTTGGCAAAATTGCAGTAGTGGTTGCCATTGCCTTTTTTCTAGAGCTGAGAGAGAGTGACAGGCCCAAAGTCACTCAACTAGCATTATGTCCAAAGCAGGCCCAAACAGGACTAGAACTCACATTCCTCTTGTTCCTAGCCTGATGTCTTAACCACTACACCAAACTGATTCTCTAACAAGAACCTCAGCCCTCCTTATTTTGTTAAAATAGAGGTCCCAGTTAACTCAGTCATCATGTGGTGATGGATGTTGGGAGATATTATTTTCAATAATACCGTAAAGCTTCAGATTCCCAAGCCCTGGACTAATTAAAGCAGGGGCGTTTTGTTTAAGGGGTCACCCAAACCCCACTTCTTTGCTTGATGTATTCATTACAGACAAGATTTGTAAATGAAAATCTGTTTTTGGTATACGGCTTGCAAAATGAACAAGGCAAAATACTGAGCTGATCATACACTAGAACCAAGTTTCTCAATCTTGGTAACTCTAAGAACTGTGGAATTTTGGGAGCTGAAGCCCACGTATTTTAGAGTTGCCAAGTTTGAGAAACACAGGAGGAGGAGGAGGTGGAGTAGTGCCATGGCATAGCAACCTATTTACTCTGAGTCAAAAATTTTCAGAATCCAGTTTAGCAGTTAGTGGCTATCCAAGCAAGCCTTTTGCTTAATGATGGATACTCACCTACAGACCTGACTACACATGATTTTTCTTAGCTGGAACTCTGTATAGGAAAGTCTACAATATTTTTTAAATGATATTTGTGATATAGCTTACATCACAAGAAGGTGTCCCCCCCGCCCCCCCAAGGAAGGAATCTCACTATATTCTTTCAACTTTGGGGGCAGTAGCCATACACAGGCAAACAAATAATATATTTAAATTACAGAATATTTTTGCTATAACATTTGGCTGCTCATTTTTTGGTCCTGATTTCTGATTTTTAAAAAATTGATCAATGCTTTAATTATCCTAACCCCCACCCCATCCCTTTTCTGTTATATTTTTTAGACAGAGCCATGATGACATAACATGATAATGTCCCAGTTTTCTAACTGTAAGAAAGTTCACATCTCTATTCATCCTTTACCAAGATCAGGCCATCATCAGGTGCAGTTGCCCTTGGAAGTCGCCAAATCTTTCAACCTCCATTTTAACCCACAGTAACTTCCATTAGGATGAACCTGCAATTCTAAATCTCACACTCTCCTCACTTTTTTTCGCATCCTGGTTCACACTCTCTTTTCCAAAGCTGCAAAATTCAGATTTCCAGCCATCATCCCTACCTGTGAATGTAATTGTTTTTATGCAAGTGTAGCACTCCCAGCGTGATTTCATAAGCCATGCGCTGCAATGTGCTGAGGTCACGTGTCAGTAAATCAGGAGTCATTCCATCTGCTTTGCGTTGAGCTCGCAAGTAACGTTTCAGATCTCCCTGGGGGTGGGGGCAGGAGGGAGATACCAAGAGAGGAAAAAAGTGACCAAGTCTGTAAATTTACTAATTTAGTCTGGGATCCAGGAAAATTATCCAGACATTTTTAAAGAATCCAAGATATCCTTATTCTCGTTCAAAGTTCACATTATCTATATTATATAATCATGCCCTCATTCTAAACTGACTTAACAAAAGTGCCAGGTAGATTTGAACTATGTTATAACATCATAAAGCCTATTTGGAAGTTAAGTAGCAAGCACTGAGTTCACTCAGACCTACATTATTCAAATTAATAAAGCCACACAAGGTATTTGATTGGTGGTGTAGGATGTGATTTTCTCAGTTATTGCAGGCTCCTCACTGTTTTAAAAGTAAGATGTAATTAAAGAAAAAATATGAGGTTAATATTCTACACAACTGCCTCCTACAAGGAAAGCCAGTTTCCCTACTTATATCTACTTGGGCAAAGCAATTTTGAATGAATGGCTATGGAAATTAATGTTGTCTTTAGAGCCACATTGACAAGGAGGCAGACATTATTCTAGAGTGACTACTGATATTGTGGTTACTCCAGATTCAGAGCACTGGTGCTCTGGGCATTCCAGTTTCAAGACAATAGGATTTGGACTTTAGTAATTCTCAAATCTGATTTTCAGTTGCACTTCAGTTGACTTACCAGTTGGCAGAATTCCATGATCAGGAGGAAGGGTATAGTTTCTGTGCATAAGCCGAGGCACTGTAGTATGTTTGGGTGCTGGAGGCTTCTTGAAGGCAAGGTAGAGACATGGGGTGGGACACAGAAAAAGCAGGAGGGGGAAAAATATTTCTGGATGACTGGACAAGAATCTCAGTGAGTCATAACATACATAGGGAAATCCCTATTTCTATTTTTGGACAGTTCCTCCGTGTTCTCTGTTATAACCTACAATTTGGTAGCAGATCACTGGAGCATCCCCAAACTCCAACACCTCCTTAATAGCCAGAAAGTGATTTCTAAGCCATGACAGAGCTCTGCTTAGAGAAGTAGAAACATTTATGGGTCTATTCCTAAACTTGGTTTTCCTAGACCCCACCTGATTTACAGGTTGGGAATTAGTTAGTGAATCTTTGGCTAAATTTATCAGATAGATTGTTACTCTAAAATAAACATTACTCTACATTATTTCCATGATCTCATATAATTCTAATCATCACATCCCCAAATCAACCTTTCATTTTTTTCAGTTTCTTGCATAAAGCTCCAAAATGGTTTACAAGTAGAAATAACATTTGTCAAAGTCTTTTCTTTCATCAAGCCTGCCAACTTTGCCATCTCTGCCAATTCCACCAGTTTCACCATCCATTTTTCCATTATAGGTATTTGTAAGCCTTCCCATCTTTGTGCATATAAAACTCTTGTTACTATCATCCTGTATAAAAAGTGGTATTCCTCAACTGAGAACATCTTGCCCAGCAGCATGACAGCGTTCACTCTCCATAATGTTACAATAAAGAGAAAGATAAGCGAGAAAAATGCAGTAGAGATTTTTAAAAAGATAATTTATCATTGGGGGCCTACCCTTGGCACAGTTACAGCATCTTTTACATAAAGACAAATACAGGTAGTCCTTGACTTACAACAGTTTGTTTAATGATCATTGGAAGTTCCAATGGCACTGGAAAAAAGGGACTTACGGCTATTTTTCACACTTACAACCATTGTAGCATTCCCATGGTCATGTGATCAAAATTCAAATGCTTGGCAACTGACTCATATTTATGTCAATTGCAATGTCCCTGGATCATGTGATCATCTTTTATGGCCTTCTGACAAGCAGTCAATAGAGAAGTCAGATTCACTTAACAACTGCAGTGACTCACTTAGCAACTGTGTCTAGAAAGGTTGTAAAATGGAGAAAAACTCACTTAACCAAATTCTCCCGTAGCAACAGAAATTTGGGGCTTGATTGTGGTGGTAAATCGAGGAGTGCCTGTATTTTGTATGAAGATTCCTTACCCTATTTTCACCCTCATATCATTTTTTTCTGCTTCTTACCGATAAGGCTGGGCCTCTGACAAGAACTTCCTCTGCTCCAGTGGTCCAGCACTTACACGCAGCTCCTTCACCACCACCTGTGCAGGGGTGAAATCTGAGAATATTTCACCCAGAATAACCTATGAGACAGAAAAGAAAAAAAAAGAAAGAAAAAAGAAACCACCATGAAATACTGGCACCTGGTTAATAATTTGAACTGGCTATGTAGATCATATCTCATTAGTCATTAAAGTCCTTAATGAACTCACTGATGGCCAATTGATTTCCAGGTACAATTTAATTATCTATACAGCCCTAAACAGCTTGGTTCCTGGGCGGCTGAAAAATTACTTTTATCACAAGGGATGCAATAAAGGAAGACACAAGAAGGCAAAGAAGAAATAGCTTAAGAGTGCCTGAAAGTATTCAGGTCAAACATGTTTTTGAATGGGTATTTTTTTCTTTTTTCTGAGCAATATGAATGTTTTCACTGTTTTTAAAATGTTGGTTTTTTTCTTGTTTGAATTGTTTTTATATTTTTGGAATTGTAACCTCTTCAGAGTCATTGATTGAGATGGGTGGCTATAGAAATTGAATAAATAAAATAAAAATTTGGGAAAGTAGGCTTTTTCTAGTTCTTAGAAAGTAAAATGGCTCTAGATTAAAGTCAATGGATGATAGCTTTAATAAGGTGGGAACCATGAATTTTTATTTCCCTTTTCTTCTCCTTTAACTGTTCAAATCTGAAAAATCACCTTCCATCCTGATATCTCCATTTATATTCCCAAATACGTCCCTGGGTGTACTGGGAGAAGCCTTGTCAAGAAAAGGCTGGGCACATAGTCTTTGAAATTATGGTTCCTTCTTTATCAAAAAGAAAAGTTGCTTAATACTTTCACTAACAACAAAATAAATTCTTGCTTGCTGTAGGCTATTTTCTGTAACCTCGTATTTAATTACTTTCTGCATTAAATTTTGCAATTCGCAATTAATGACTTTTTTGTTGATTTGCTTATTTGGCTGCTGGTTTTTAACATTGTTAGAACGTTACTCCACAAATGTGTAAAAGGCCCTTGCATCTTGTTCTTTTGTTGCAAACTATATCCTTTTTATCCTTTTATAAAGGATATCTTTATAAAGTTGCTTAGAAATAATCATAATAAATGAATGATTTGCATCATATAGTCAGTGATTTGCCTATTGCTATTCCATTTATAGGATTCAAGTTACTGTAACTCTTGCTGGAAAGCATGAAAGCAATTGCCTGAATGTCATTCTTAAATCATATCTACAAAAAACCTGAATTTTTCTTACTTACTTTTCCAAACCAGCCATTTCCAATCTCCTGCAGATAACTGAGGTGTTGTCTACTGAGACCCAAGTGTTTCACTAAATCTGAAAGAGGAATATGGTGTTCAAAATAATGGGAGTCAAGGATGCTGCACAGAAGATGCAGGCTAAGAGTTAGCTCCATTTTGACTCTCCCCATGCCACAAAACTATTAGACCAAAAAAAATGGTGTTGTGAGATAAGCTAGAACAGTCTTCTATATTAGGATGTACTTCAGATAGTGTGTCTATGAGAAGCCATTGTAGGCAGACTACAGATAGTCCTTGACATACAACCATTTCTATAATGGCTGTTCGAAGTTACAACAGCGCTAACACTGCTTCTTCATACTTTAACTACTGTTGCATGATCCCTATGGTCATGTGATCAAAATTTTGATGCTTGGCAACTGGCTCACATTTATGATGGTTGGAGTGTCCCAGGGTCATATGATCATCTTTTTATGATCTTCTAACAAGTAAAGTCAATAGGAAAGCCAAATCTACTTAATAACCATGTTGCTAACTTAACAACTATAGCCATTCAGTTAATAACTGTAGCAAGAAAGGTTGTAAAATGGGGCAAAACTCACTTAACAACTGTCTTGGTTAGCAACAAAAATGTTGGGCTCAGTTGTGGTTGTAAGTCGAGGACTACCTGTATGTGGAAATGGTCGTGGGAAAGTGTTCATGAAAAAGGATAAAATGGTCTCAATTAAAGCAAAAGTAAAGTGGAGACAGAATTCCTGGGGCTTCCAAAAATGAAAATGAGTTGAAGTTGAGGGAGATCTAGAGATCAGGATGGATCACTGCATAAGGCGGTGGGTCATGAAAGTCAACAATGTATGTGTAGATGAGATCAGAAAGACAGGAGAGAAAGATGACAGACAGACAACACAAGGAAGATTACGCATAATAAACAGCAGGTGCCACAACAGGAAGAAAATGCAAAAGTAATAGGGAATGCCCAAAATAGAAAGACAGGGTAAAAGCTAGTCATCTAGAATCCTAGGTTAGGACATAGTAAATGCTCAACTGATAAATCACTAGAGATATTCCCATTCTATAGAAAAATAAACCTTGGATTTCTACTGTTCTGCTACTTTTATGCAAAGTTCATATAGTTTTCATTATGAAGGTGCTAAGATCTACAGCAGCCTTTCCCAACTTGGTGCTCCCATCATGTCAAGATTCAGATAGTGGAAATACATCTAATGGACATCAGATCAGAGATGGCTGGCATAGAACTGCACTAGTATATTTTCCCAAGGAACTGTAGCAAGTGCTGCCAATACTCTAATCTTTTGTGTTCTCTAAACAAGGGCAATACGAAAGATATTACAAATGGAGGATAATAATAGGACCAGGGGTGGGTTCTACTTACCTTTACTACTGGTTTGCAACAGGGCCAGGTGCGCACACATGCGCTTCTGTGCATGCACAAAAGCTTCTGCGCATGCACAGAAGCTTTCTGATGACATCCGGTTCAGTGGGCGGAGCCTCCCGCAGGTTTTACTACCGGTTCTTGTGAACCGGTCCAAACCGGGGGCAACCCACCACTGAATAGGACCCTTTCCCTCAGGAAATATACCTGTTTTGGGCATCTGTTGATTGGAAGATGGGAGTGAAACCTCAGAAAGAGGCAGAATGTAGACATCTGGGATGGATTGGGAGGAAGATGTCTCCTCTGCAGGTGGTGTATACTCTCCAGAGTATTCTTCTCCATCAGGGTTCTCAAATTCCTATCAGGTAGACAAAGACATCTTTTTTAAAAAATCTTTGTTTTCAAAAACACATCATGCCCACCTCCTGTCCCCACCATCTGGCTCACCTTGAAACCCACATCACCCCTCTTGCAGCACAGACAGGTGAGGAGGAGGAAGATAAAGGCCAACAAGCCTGAGCAGGAGATCAGAACCACAGCATAGGGAGGGGCCAGGGGAGCCCGGCCCTGAGATAATCCATCTGAAGATAATATACAAAGAGCAAATTGATAGGACACATATATTAAAACAGCATTTAGAGGTAACTATTTGCCTGGTGGGAAAGAAAGGGTACTTTGAGGACCAACTAAAATGTTCTGAACCAATAAGTGAACTTGCATGTTTAACAGAATTAGAAGCTGAGATATAAACTGATGAAAGGATGGAGGATAAATGTTAAGGAAGAACAGTGGGGTTTTTTGTCCTATGAATTATCCTTCAAAGATTATGGTTCCATGTTTTTATTATCTTGCAGAAAAGCAAGATATATAGATAGTCCTCAACTTACAAGAGTTGTTTAGTGACTGTTCAAAGTTACAACGGCACTGAAAAAGTGACCTATGGCCATTTTTCACGTTTATGAATGTTGTAGCATCCCCCATGGTCACATGATTTACATTCAGATGCTTGACAGCTGGTTCATATTTATGACAGTTGCAGGGCATTGGGGTCATGTGATCATCTTTCGCAACCTTCTGACAAGCA
The DNA here is from genome assembly GCA_032468215.1 of Stegonotus admiraltiensis. Lineage (NCBI taxonomy): Eukaryota > Metazoa > Chordata > Lepidosauria > Squamata > Colubridae > Stegonotus > Stegonotus admiraltiensis. The sequence continues at coordinate 12,309 of JANHZT010007125.1, read as the reverse complement.
AAGTCAATGGGGAAGCCTTAATAACCGTGTTACTAATTTAAAAACCACAGTGATTAGCTTAACAAATGTGGCAAGGAAAGTTCTAAAATGGGACAAAATTCACTTAACAAATTTTTCACTTAGCAACATAAATTATGGGCTCAATTGTGGTACTGTACAGGACTACCTGTACAGTAAAATGATAATGATGAATCTTGTCCTAACTTCATACTTCCATGAATATTTCTTTCCCTCCTTTTCTCAAAGTGCTTGTATTTATGTTCTGACCAACATGGTTTTCTTATTTTCTGTTTTAGCCACAGGGTCCTTTCACCTCAGGGCTGACCCTGTTGTTAGACAATGTGAGGAGATTTTCTCAGGGAGCAAAAGCCAGGAAAGCACCTGTTATCGGAAGACAGAGATATGGAAACTTAAATTTCTAGTTCTGCTTTCCTTAAGTTACTATGCTATGGGCAGTCATCACAGAAGATGATGCTCATTGCCATTATAGACCCAAACATTACCTACTGCTGTGATGACCTTCCATTCCCCAAAACCTGGGAGAGAGGCAAGTGCTGATGGCCCTATCTCCTCAGGAGATAACAATGCTTAGTAGGGCTGTGAAATAACTTGCCCCCATATTTATGGCCTGCTACTTCCCTGATAAGCTTTTGTAAAGAAGTGAAACCTGGCTCTGGGAGAGGGGATATTATATTTAGTGCCTGTCTCTGTTGGAATACAACATTATGGTTTACATTATATTTTCTGTTTGTTCTGTTCTTTTTCATCTCTGTTTCTGTTGTATGCCATTCAGAGTCACTTGGAGTGGAGTAATTAAGACAAACAAATCATTGAATCTGGGGTGCTATTTTATCCTTCATTACAGGAAACAAAATGTCTTGGACTAAGCCTGCTGTATATTCTTTGTCTCCTACCTTATATTCTTCCAGCTGCCAATAAAAGATGAACAGTAAGTTTTAGGGACCTTGAACATGTTATTCTCTATCTCACCAATGAAAGTTGGTGGTAGCTGATGCAGTTACAGGTAGTCCTTGACAATTGAGCCCAAAATCTCTATTGCTAAATGAGGCATTTGTTAAGTGAGTGTTGCTCCATTTTACAACCTTTCTTTCCACAGTTGTTAAATGAATCACTGCAGTGGTTAAGTTAGTAACACGGTTGTTAAGTAAATCTGGCTTCCTCATTGACTTTGCTTGTCAGGTCACAAAAGGTGATCACGTGACCCCGGGATACTGTAACCGTCATAAACATGAGTCAGTTATCATTTGAATTTTGTCAGTTGAATTTTGATCATGTGGCCATGGGGATGCTGCAAGGGTGGTACGAAAAACAGTCATAGGTCCTTTTTTTTCAATGCTGTTGTAACTTTGAATGGTCACTGAATTGTAAGTCTAGGACTACCTGTATTTCACTCATTGCTTTACTCCTGAGTGCCAAGCTGAATGCTTCAACTTTGTCCCTACTTCTTCATGGAAATGTACCCACCCATGGTACATAGCAGAGGGAGATGCTTGGAGTAGCAGAGGAGCTTTCAGCTCTGTGGCTGTAGGACCCACCAACATCTTTATTTTCCCAGATGTTCAAATTCACACTTGGAGACATTCTGATATAATAAAGATGGTAGACACTGTGCTACATAAACACTTTTTATTATATCACAATGAGACATCTCTTTTAAAATCCAGAATCATTATTTAAAGGTTGAATCTTGTAACCAGGTAGATGACAACCTTTGCTCCATCATACAGACAGCTTTCTCACCAGACAGTTTTCGTGTGCTCTCTCTGTATTATCTCTTCCATCCTTTGCTCTATCCATCCTGTTTTAACCACTCACCATCCCTCTGTCAAATGACGCAAACAGAAAGCACCAACTTCAAGTTACGTACATGAGATTTTCAAATTTTGCTATAGCATTACCAAAACATTAGAAACTTGTCATTAGAAACTGTTTCATTATCCTGCCTTCGCCCTGAAGGAATCTATAGAATTCTATTTTTTTCTCGGGAAATGTCATCCTCTCTTTCCCAGGAAGCTGAGATATATTTGGAAACAGAAAAGACAATTTAATCAGATGGTACTAAAATTAGGCACACATTTACATTTCTAGAGACGGTCTTCCATGCTGTGATTTAGTCCTAAAGCATATTACTTATTTTTTTATTGATTATATTAAAATTAGTATTCTAATACTATTACTAGAGACGTCTGGCTGCTTATGCTAGATTTTCCCTTAGACATGGATAAAGTTATGCCAGAAATGAGAATTCATCTTGTTCCTGTAGGACAATGTAACAGGCTACAGGTCTCCTATTCTTGCTTATGTGAAGGCTTGGCAGTTAGTCACAAGAAATATTTGCTAGTAAAGCAGAGCTGTCATCTATCCTACCGTGTCATTCAGTCATGAGACAGACATATGGGCTTCTCTCAAAGGGTCTGCTGGCTGGAAATTAGGGGAAATAGAAGGTATCAGATTGGGGAAGGTTCATATAGCTTCAGTTTCTTCTAAGTGTCTGTAATTTGCTAAGATTTGAAAAGCACACTTTTCATGTCCTGGGGGAATCATCAGCCTTTGCTTCTTGAAGACAATATCAGAGGCACAACCTACTTTGCCATCCTTAATTCTTGGCCCATGACTGCCTGCCCTTTCTGACATCAGAGCAAGTAAGCCACTGGCAACTAGTGTGACATTTTCTGGACTTCCAGCCTGCATTATGATAGCAAAAAAAGAAAGACAAGATAGAGATGAGGAAGTAGAAGGGTAATACATCAGAGTAGACTGAACTCCCACAAGGGGAGTGGAGGTAGCTTTGATTATAAATTATAGGGGGGGAAACACCTTTCCAGCTTGTTGCAACAGTAAACATGCTGCAATCTCTTAGAATGAAGCAACTGGCAATGTCACAATCCTTTAATAATCCAATCATACCTCAACATTCTGGAGTTTTTGAGGCATGATTAGATTACCAATATTTGGTAATGATTAGCATACCAATATTTGAAAACTATTGTTCCTGGGTATTAATATTTGAGTTGATTCCTATATCAAAGGAGGTAAGGGACCAGTGGGTCAGATTAACATTTATGGTGGATCTGTGGGTTGAACCCAGGTCTGCCAAAGCCTCATTGAGGATCATGTCCAGTGAACTCATGGTTTCTCTAAACCTCCCCCCAGCCCATAGCTATCAATTTATCTCTGCACCTAATCTCCTATTTGGTCCTTCTTCAAAATAGTCTTTATGCATTTCTTCATCTCTTCTTCCAGTGATGAAGTCTTTCACCATCTTCTTCATCTCAGCCATACTCCATCCTTACACAAAGCCCTCAGTGAGCCCCACATAATACCTTTTCACCAATGTCAAGAATGCATCCCAACTGAGTCTCCCATTTTCCACGGATCACTGTCAGACCAAACATAGATGGCATTTCTGGATGTCACTGACCTGTCAAGCATAAATTTCACACCCACCTCTCAGACATTCCTCCCTCCATCACGTTGTTTTCTTTGCAAGAAAATATTTATCCTAGATCTCCTTTACCGTGGAATGACTCTAGACCCCTCTTCAGGGATCATGTACAAAAATATCTCTTTTTCCAGATAACTTCTGCCTTCTCTTGATTGCCTTAAGGGGTGGCTTTAATTTTCACCAGTGCCAATTATCATTAAGAATAGGCAAGGATCAGGAGAAGACGATAAGAAACACCACCGCTGCTTTAAGGCATTTGGCAAAATCCCAGGGCTGATGTATTTGCTCTGTATAGGAATCCCAGCTGTCTCTAGAGAATGGCATTTATAACCCAGGTGCCCCCTCCCCATCTAGTCTGGAAAGAACCCCCTGATCCAAGTCTTGTCCCCACTTGGCGCCCTGAAGGGGGTGGGGATCAGGTCCACCAGGCAGCTACCTAGCTGCACAAACAGGTGGCCACAGATGGCTGGGCGAGAGGCACCAGCAAGCGAGAGCAAATCGGGTGAGGGGGTGGCTGCTGGCAATGATGCCCAGGGAACCCTTGCCCCTGCCCAAACTCACCATTTTCCGAAGGCGCTGCCAAAGCTTTCTCCGGGTTGAAATACGACATGGACGCAGCCAGGAGAAGGAAAGGGCCTTGCCTTAGCATCTTAGGGGTAGTCTGGAATCATGGATCAGGAAGGAGGGGAAGGGAGGCGGGGAGGGGTCTCAAGACGCAGGTGCAGGGGGACGGGGAGAGAAATTGGCTGCCCCAGCAAAGCAGGGGGAGGACAGGCACGATGGGCTTCAGACATCAGAACTGATGGAATGGAGCAGGAGGCAGCAGGAACAATGGTCGCAGCGCCCAAGAGGCTGTGTTGCCCGCATCCTTAAGTTGATGTGTTACCGCTTGGCTCGCCGCTACCTGCCTTTCATTCTCATGGATTTTCTTCCTTCGTTGCCCGCAGAGGAAAAGGAGGGGTGGAAAATAAATGGGGACAGTGGCAAAGGATATCAAAGGTGAAACGAATGAAAGGGGTTTTTTTTGGGGGGGGGAGAGGAATTGTAACAATAGGTGATCTCACATGGGGAACAGGAGGGGAAGCAAATGTATGGGGAAGAGGGAGGGGTGGGAAAGAGGCAAAGAAGGAAACCTAAAAGAGACAACTGAAGGGATAAAGGGAGGAAAGAGAGAAAAAAAGGGGGAAGAGAGAAATGAGGGGGAAGACAGCTGGGTGTTTTCCTCCCCCCTCCCCTCAGATCCAGCTCTCTGGGTTGCACTAGCAGAGAAATTGATGGAGAAAAAAGCCCTCCCAACCAGCTGAGGTTGTTGATTGGATGACGGGTGTGTCACTTATACGCTAAAGGGAGGAGGATGCAGGAATGGAGGGAGGGGGGTGTTGTCGCCATGGAGATCTGTTCCTGGGTAGCAGCAGCAACACTGGGCAGTGCAGGAGTGAGAAAGTGATGAAAAAGGGTCTCAGGGCAACAATCAGCAGAGACAGGATGGGTGCTTTGTACAGACGGGGATACATCCTCCATATCACCAATCTATAAGCACCAATGCAGGAAGCAAATATTTCCTCTGACACACTAATGCACCCATTTAGAATAGGTCATGCACAATACTTCATGCCTGTAGAAATAGTCTCTCACACTTATTTATTTACAGCACATGACGATCACTTTTTAAATTAATGCTATGCTAGTTAAAACAACAATTCATTTAAACCAACACCATGAAAATGGAAAACAGCTAATGGGATAATACCATGGCTCCAAAATGAGATAGTAATACTTTTCAGAAGTAGCCCAATGCGATAAAATAAGCTTCTCTAGATGGGAGAGAAAGAGAGATGATGTAAGGAAAATCAAAGAAGGGGCAGGGGAGAGGCCACCCCTGAAAAGGACTAGCTAGTGGCCAAAGAAAACATGAACTTGACTCTTCTGGTGGCACGGAGCCAATGCTGCCTATTTATGTCAGATTGATCATAATGGTTGGATTCATAGAACACAAATAATCTTTACCTTCACTGCAATGTGTGAGTCCATTGACTTCCCCATCTTCACTCATAACAGAGTGCTAGCTTTGGATGAGAAATAAAAAAAGGTGCCAGTTGGTGAATTGGGGGTAGAATTTCATGTTCCCTCTAGAATCTCATTCTATGGGATGACTGTGAAAGGGGATGCACCCTGTCATATTAACACCAAATACCTAAATAACAATATTTTTTTAAAAAAAATCACATTGTACATCTTCATACAGATCATGGGGATTTCAGAGTTAATCTCCATTGTGTGTTTCTTGAATAATTAGCGTGTGTGTCGTGAAGGGGCCAAAATAGCTCAGTTGGTAGGCATATCTATACAATTGAGGCATTACATTATTTTTGTGTGGTTCTACTCTAATACTCTTCCAGGTGTAAATGAGACAGAGCTTTCAGATTATACCAAGAATGGAAGAGAACAGTTGCTTAGTTAAAATCTATCTCAGCTTTGGGTCAGTCACTACGGTTTAGCTTAAGCCATGCCTTGCTACTCCATACAGTTTTTGTCAAGATAAAATGGAATGACAACAGATGCCTAAACTCATGGAGAGCCAGAGGGGAGAATATAAAAGTGGTGAATAAATGAATGCAAAGTGGTGACATTTTGCATACCTCCATCTAGAAAACAGACATGGAGTAGATAAATATACTATGGAGTCCCTTTCATACAGTACAGGTAGTCCTTGAATTACAGCCACAATTGAGTCTAAGATTTATATTGCTAAGTGAGATAGTTGTTAAGTGAGTTTTGCCCCATTTTGTGATCTTTCTTGCACAGTTGTCAAGTGAGTCACTGCAGTTGTTAACTTAGTAATATGGTTGTTAAGTGAATCTGGCTTCCCCATTGACTTTGCTTGTCAGAAGGTTGCAAAAGATGATCACATGACCCTGGGACACTGCAACCGTCATAAAGATGAATCAGCCAAACATCGGGAGCCAAACATCTGAATTTTAATAATGTAACCATGGGGATGCTGCAACTGTCATAAGTGCAAAAAACTGTCATAAGTCAATTTATTCAGTGCCACTGTAATTTTGAACGATCACTAAATGAATGGTTGTAAGTTGAGGACAACCTGTACTGTTAAAAATACAACATATCATACCAAACACCCAACTCAAACCTGCATGGCAAAATGTTGGGTATAGTTACCTAGAACAGCTGAGTTAGACATGGGAAAAATGTTTATGCCATCAATGTGGATTTCTGGATACCAGATGCTGAGGCAAGCTGCTGCCTTCATCTCTTTCTGAGTGCCTCAGAAAGTTTCTGCCAAGGCAGTGTTTCTCAAGTTGGCAACTTTTAAGATGTGTAGACTTAAATTCCCAGAATTCTTTAACCAGGATACTGACTGGGGAATTCTGGAAGGTGAAATCCATGCAACTTAAAAGTTGCCAAATTTGAGAAACACTGTTCTAAGGAAATTAGCCTTTGGTTTAAACAGACAATAGTTTAAACAATTTGACCTTCTTTCATGTGTAGAAATTTCATACAAAAGAAAGAGTGTTATACCTAACTTTAACATTGTGTTAAAGATAGCCATAATGTGGTTTGTTTGCTTGATGGCTTGGGTTATGGAACTCAGCCTGCAGTAATGTTTTTTTCAACAAACATACAGGAAATGATCTTTTCCCAGAATCATATTTTATTTGTTTATTTCTTCCTACTTGTGACTTTATTACTTCTGAAGATTCTGAATTGCTTCTGAAAAGGAAAAGATTAAAAACAAAAATCAGTTAATGCAATGAAAACCACCAGTCCATGAATAATTGTTTAGGGTAGCAAGACCTTACTTGTACGTAAATTCCCTTCTTAAGAACCATTGTCAAGTACAGGAAATCAGAATTACAGGCAGTTCAAGTGAATGCATATAGATTTATTATATACTAATGCTCTTTACAAAAATCTGAATTACTAACAGTCAAAGAGAGTTGGTGGGTAGATAAGAGTTAATGGAATTCAAGGTGGGTTGGGCTTAGATTTCTTTCTTTCTTTCTTTCTTGGTTCGATTTATATGCCGCCCTTCTCCAGAAACTCAGGGCAGCTTACAATGCGTTAAGATTTCTTGTAGATAGGAAGACATGTTTATACTTATATCTCTTATCTAGTACATGCTTGACAAAAATAAAATAAATAAGAAGGGACTCGACTGATGACACATTTGACGCTTCCCTCAGGCTCAGTCTGGTCATCTCCTACATCCATGTTTTTATTCCAAAGATGTAATTAAAGTATGAGTGATCTGGAAATCCTAGGGCCCTGGTGGCGAACCTATGTCATGCGTGCCAGAGGTGGCATGCAGAGTCCTCTCCGTGGGCACGCACGCTGTTGCCCCAGCACAGTATGTCATAGGGTGGGTATTGGTAAGATGTGGGCTCTTTCGTCACTCCGCTGTGGCTCCCTGTGGGGTGATCCCACCACTGGCTGGCCCCGCCCCTCACCCTCCCCTCCCAGTCACCCCAAAGAAGTCTGAGCGTTGAACGTGAGAGGCACGGATTTCCTCCACCTTATGCATTCCCAAACTGCGCTGAAGCGAACAAAACAGGCCAGGGTCTCCCTCCCTAATCCTCAGCTTACAAACTCCACCGTGCACAGCTCCAAATATTTGGCTTGCCAGCGGCCAAATATTTGGCTTGCCAGCGGCCAGGAGTGACATCAAGTTGGCCATGCATACCCAGGTTTTGTGGCTCCCGGTGTTTTCTTTTCTGTAGGAAATGGGTCCAAATGGCTCTTTGAGTGTTTAAAGTTGCAGACCCCTGCCATAGGGTTTCCTGCCTGAGAAAGGGTTGGACTAGAATACGTCCAAGATTTCTTCCAACTCTGTTATTCTGACTATTATGGACGATGTGCTCCCGAGTTGACACATAATAATGGCAATTAATCATTTCTATGATGCCTCAGCAAAGTGACTAAAGCACCGCTACTACACTTGGTTGCCCCGCTCTCCTCCTTTTCCTGGTTAAATTTCCATGTTGGCATTTTTTGATAAATAAGTGAGTTTGGGTTGCAGTTTCAGCACTCGGTCTCTAAAAAGTTCACCATCACTGTCCTAGGGTAAGCTATTCTCAAGGTGGGGCCATCACTGAAAATCGCAAAGCCCAGGATTTCTGAAGATGTGTTACATATGGACATACAGAGCACCCATTTGCATGCCCATCACCGATTGGCTAATCTAGTGGCAGGAAAAATAAACTGCTGTCAGTGGCCAGCAAGACTGCCAGGGCTCTTTAAAAAGAGAGCTCTGCAGCCTGCCGTCTCTCTTGCTCCTGATAGCAACTGGAAATGAAGTACTGAATGGACTACGACATCCTGCCTCTTCTATTCACACCACCTATCTAACACTGGCAACGAAGGTGGGATTTTGAAGAGGACAAGAAAGGGAACAAAGGGCCTTCACCTCGTGGCATCCGCAGCCATCTTCTAGGAAGGAACAATCTTGTCTGGCAAACAACCTCCCCCAAAAAATGATGACCAGCCAAACCTCTGCTGCACCCACTATCTACGACCCACAGATGGAGGAATGGTACACCTATATGGGATGATTCCGAATGTTCCTGGAATTTACAAGATGGCTCAGACTCTCGCATCACTGGCAGACATCGAATTGATGACCTGGTCCATGCTGCAGAATATCCTAAGAGACCATTATGCCCCAACAGCAATGCCAATGGTGAGCCGAAATGAATTTTACCACCGGCGGCAAAGAGAGGGTGAGACCATCAGGGATTTTGTGGCCAAATTGCAAGAAATTTTGTGAATTTGTCAATCCAGAGGAGATGATGAAAGATAGACTCATCTTGGGGATGAGGGACCTGACCCTACAGAAGAAGCTGCTGATTCGGAGGGTAGCCACCTTCAAAGATGTGGTCGAGGAAACCAGAGCTGCAGAAGCGTCTGATAATTCCGCCGACAACATCCGAAAGACCAGCGGAGTGCATTACACCCAATGGGAGCCCGATTGGGCCACTGAGGTCTCTGAGAATGACAAAGACTGGGAGGAAGAAAAGGCAGTGAACTGAATATACCCAGAAAGAAGGGTAAGCCAAAGAGACAATGACTTTACACAACCCCGTTGCCTGGGGTACATGGCTTAAGGTCAGAGAAAGAAAGTTACATTGTGAACTGTGGTCCACGAATTAGAATAAGTGAGTTATTACAAATAATAATAATAATAATAATAATAATAATAATAATAATAATTCAACAACTGCAGCCCCCTAGAAAATTGACTGGAAAACCACAATGGAAAATCAAGTTGGAGTTGAAAATCAAGAGCCTGCGAGCAGATGCAAGCAACCTGAAGAATTTGCAGGAGAAAAAGCTGAAGAACAAC
>JANHZT010007121.1:0-20840 GCA_032468215.1 Stegonotus admiraltiensis | reverse complement strand
GAGTTGAAATCCACAGGGTGTGAAAGAGCCAAGTTTGCCTACCACTGATCTAAGGTACAAGGGTTTTTTTTTTTCTTTCCATTTAGACAAGAGTTAATTGACCATTATACTAAGCTGTCTGAAGATGCAGCTCGTAGGGAAAAAAAAGCTTTATGGAGAATTCAGAGGCATAAACTGGAAGCAGCCCGTCTCAATTTTCTGTCAAAAGATCAAAAACATATTGAGGTACTGATACTTTTCTTTCTTTTTTAAAAAAATCACATTGGACCTACTTATTACAAACATCAATATTTTTATTTTATGTTTAGGACATGCTTGAAAAACTCCCTGGTGGAAAGTACAGGAAAAAAGTAAATATAATTCCAGACGACCAAAGTCAACAGGTTATGCTGGCTGTAGGCCAAGGGAGAGATGCTGATCTTCAGGTTTGTATTTCTTCTTACATATATGGCTTGGGGCCAGAGTTTAAAAGCTAGTGAAATGTTTAGTAAAAAGAGACATTTTATCATAGACTGGTATTTGACAGAGCCATTTTTACAACTATAAAAAGTATCATTTAGCTCTCTGTTATTAAAAAGCCATAACTTTTCCTGTTCAAAAGTTTAAAAATGGGATAAAGTTTCAATATTATAAAGTTAAGATTAGTTTGGTACAGCAAACATAATGCTTTCAGGGTGGCCTTTATTATACCGGTACATATTGCAATGTACCACTTTCAATGCTTTGCTCCATCTCTAATGAGTAATAGCATGTAATAGTATATCATGTATATCTACACCATTTCCTGGAATTCAAGAAAGTCATTTTTATATTTTTTTTAGCATCTTGGCCAATCACAACTGATGCAGTTTAAAAATAAATATAGGGCATTATCTTACTTCAGACCATTTCTCCTTTTAGCCATGTTTATTTTATTCAGATTTGAAGTAGCTGTCCTGATCATTGTTTTAAGTTGCAGTTCCATGCACTGGGACTTTCTTCATACATGTAGCCTACCATTAAATGGGCTATTGATTGAAAGATGAATATGCCCTTTGATTAGTGCTTATATGTTTTGGTAACCCCAGATGATTTCCATGGTGTATGAAACACTGTTGAGCCCTTTGAGAAATTTAGTGAAGACAATAGATGAGCTACTAAATACCGGTACAATTGTAAAATAAAATTGTATATACAGTAAGTAATTTCAGAAACTTCAAGTGAAAGAAAAGAATTGAATATAAAGTCAGCTATGTAATTGAATTACATATATTTTCATAATTATTTTCAATTTTTGCACCCAAGGTAACTTCTTTAGAGTCTGATCATCAAAAGATTATGGACATGGGCAGAGATACAAAATCTGAACTGACAAATTACATTTCAAATGATCAGTCATTGGAATTAAAACAGCCCCTAAATGTGCAGCCTACGGACTGCTCTGAATCGGAAGAAGCAGAAGTTGCTTCTCAAACTGCCTGTAGTGATCAGATGGCAACACTTTCAAAGGGTATGTCTGAGCTTGGTCTGAATTTTGAAGATTTTTTGCCAAAACCTCAGGAAGAAATACTCCAAACAATGCAACAGACAAACCTGTTGGATGAAGCTTTGGAAAGTATCAATTCAGATCTTTCCTTAAGTGATCAAAGAAAGGAAAGTAATTCTCTGCCAAAAGAGGCTATAGAAGGAGAAACAGTCTTCCATGCTTCTCTGGATAGTGAATATGACTTTAACACTGTTCTCAGGCCTTCGGTTTCACAAAGCCACATTCAGGTTGGTGAAAATGTGTTCAATGTTGAAAGCAGGAGACCTCGGTGGAACATTCATGGCCACATATCTGATGCGAGTATTAAAATAGGAGGCTACATTCCTCATACTGAGCTCTCCCAACCACATTCAAATCCACATGGGCATTCCTCAGATGCACACATCAAGGTTGGGGAATATGCTTCTGAAGAACGGCCTCACCGGCCTCGCTGGAACATCCATGGGCATGCTTCCATAGCTCATATTCCTGTTGGAGAATATGCCTCTGAGGTAGAGCTCTCGAGACCTAGGTGGAATATTCATGGTCATGCTTCAGATGCTAATATAAAGATTGGTGAATATGTGCCAAAGGTAGAAGCCACAAGAACTCGATGGAATATTCAGGAGGACATGTTGGATACCAATATCTGTACTGGGGAAAATGTTTCCGAAAGTCTATCTTCTCGACCTCGGTGGAATGTTCATGGCCATGCCTCTGAGTCACATTTTAAAGTTGGAGAGCTGGTTTTGGATTCTGAGAGTTCAAAGCCTCGATGGAGCGCCTTCGGTCATGCATCCCAGTCCAGTATTCAACTGGGAGAATGGACTCCTTCAACTGACAGTGATCCAATACCTCATCTTAAAGCAGGTTTTGGTCCTGCATCAAGTTGTACAGTACAGACGTCTCTATATAATGGGGGATTCTCTGATGGGAAAGGAGAAAAACAAGAAACAAGACCACCTGATCTTAGATTGGCTAACTTGGATAAAATGCAAGAAGAAAGCTTTGGGGAAGAACAACAAGGTGAGTGACATATACCAATATATAATGATAGAGCTACTAAAGAAATCTGTTGAATTCAGAGGGGTCAAATAGCTGAATGAAAAACATCTGAGTTTCCTAAGCACAACCCTTATCCCACTTGTTGCTCTTTAATATGGTGGGCTACAATCCCCAATACTTTTCGTAATTGAACAGAGCAGTCAAGAGGTCATGTTTGGGGAAATTATGTAGCAAAAAATAAAGATTTGTCAGGTACATTAACATAATTAAAACTGGTCTGAATACTTAAACAAATCTTAAGAATACCCCCCTTATATAAAAATAAATGGAAAATGAATGGCATTTAATAGCTGAAAGCTGTTTATGCAACAAAAACTAGAGGTTACAGGTTATAAAACAACTTTTAAAATGTTAAAATATTAAAAATCCAAAATTACAATATTAAGAACTGTACTAAAACTGAACTAAGATATGGCTCCAAAAATATATTACCCTGATGTTTCTTCTCGGTAGGTAAAGTTATATACAGTATGGCTAAAATATAAAATATTTATATGAAATACAAAAACTGAATACAAAAAGGACATTCAATTTATGTATATGAATTTTATGTATTTCTTCTGTTCCCCCACATAATATTTCTTTTTTCATATAGTGGTCATCCAAGATGATATTGAAGATCTTCAGCCTTTCCTGGTGAGAAGAATCACTTTATGAATCACATCTTTTTGTACCGTTTCAAAATACAAAGGACTGTTGACTTTCCAATCACCATTTTGACAGAGGCTTTTAAGGCTAAGCCAGCAAGGAAAAAATTATAGAGTAGTATTTTGGTATTGCTGCTTTGGCTATTGCTGCTTAGCATGCTTTGCTTCACTGAGCTGATTTTGCTTAGCAATGCCAGCATCAGTGTGTAGGTATGGAGTCTGCTGTCTCCGTAAGGAGCAGTTGACCAACAGAAAGGAACAGAGGTTTATATTATTATCTTCCACTGTCTCTTTTAACATTAAAATGGGATTTTCTTCTTCTCCAACTAATTAGCTAGGGAGTTAACAATTTTAAGGAATGATTCAGAGACCATGTGATGATATTAATGCTAATTTGTTTAATTGAAATTAATTGTTGGTTTATATAGGAACAAACTTAACTTTTTTGCACTATGGAAACTGGAGAAATTTCTGTTTTTATTCCCTTATATTTTTGTGTCGATTTGAGTATTTTAGAATTTAGAAAAATGAATGAGACTACATAAATATACCAATTGAAGGAACTTTATAATACCAACATTTCTTTTTCATTAGGTAGAACCTGAAAAATCAACCTCATTGTGTGTTGTGACTCAGCAAATTTCTGTCTCTGAGGTTATTGTGCCTGAAAACCAGGAAGGAGGAAGCACCAGTGTTGCTATGTGGAAGAAAGAAGATGATTACCTGCAAGCCTTATCTAATCAATATTGCCTGGAAAAATATCAGGATCAATATGAATTTATGTGTGAGTAGTCTCAAAGCGAGATGCATTAAGACAATGTAACTGCTTGATATGATACAGCCTTTCAAAGAAGATAATTCTGAGTGTTGCTAATCTATAACTCAGTAGCTCAAGGGTGAGGAGTTTATGATCTTCGTTCTGACCAAGGCTTTCTGAGACAGTAACAATCACACGCTTAGTCCTAAAAGCCCTCTTTTTATTTCAACAGCTGTGAATTATGTTCATTCACAGCCTGTAATGAGTCCCAAGCAGTTTCTGAATAGTCCGACAGAAGTCTGCCACAGTCTTTTGGGATAAGGCTTATAAGCACCCACCTTTATCTCCTTTGAAACGCTGCCAAATAGCTAATTGCCAATTAGCTTTGCAAGGCCAAACGGAGCACAAAGTCAAAACGGAGCTTCAGAGTTTAAACCAACCAGAATGAACAAAGTTGCTTCCTGCAATCCCTTTGCTCCACCTTTATGTCTTATGGGAGGGGCCAATAATCTCCAAGCCTTACTTGCCCCTTTTGTCTTAACTGTTCTTGCCTTCTGGCAGCTCTGCGCATGTGCACACTGGGAACAGGCTCCCCCTGTTCCTCTGCCTCGCTGACATCAGACTCTGGAGGCTCTGGGATCAGCACATAACTCACAGATGGCCCTGGCCTATCTCTGCCTCCGATGCAGAGCTCTTGTCCGAGCCTTTCCCAGACTCTGGTACTGGCCCATGTTCCTCCCCAGCCTCCTCACTGTCCAACTCTGCTGCCAGCTTCGCAGGCTGCCGGCGGACCACGACAATCTTTAGCTCCTGGGTATCCAAACATTTTGGCTTGCCTGATCTGCATTGACTGAAGAGTAAATTTGTCTTGAGCCACATATAAAATACATAATATAGTATCACTAAAAAAAATATCTCATAATAGTATTGAAAGTTTACAATCTTGTGGGGCCGCATAACTAGCTGTTCAGGACTGCATGCTGCCCGTGGTCGGTCACATTTGCTGTAGATGTTCTTCATCCGCTAACTTTGTTTAGCCTAGGGAGGGTGAGTTTTTAAAATATTTTTTAAAATTCTAATTTGATTTAATTCTAAAGGCTGCGAAAAAAGAAAGGCTCAGTAATAAGTCAAGATTTAACATGCTTCTTTTTTCACTGTACGGCCACTACAGTACGTAAAACTTTGGTGCATGATCTGCAAGTATTTTAGGGCCTGCAAAAATGTACAACTCTCTTAATCTCTGACTAAGGTTGTGCGGAGCTGAATGTTATGAGAAATGTACCTATTCTGGATGTTTTCCTGGAAGTTAATTATCTACTCTGGAAGCTCCATGTAATGCTCCAAACATAGTCCACCCCAAATTTTGTCTGGGACATTTTAACTTGCTGCTGGTTTAAGTTTAACTTCTGCGGGTGATCCAGAAAAAGGACAATCCTTGAAAATTTGGAGTATCCCTGTCTGACTGTTGTTATGACTACCTCATACTAATGTATTTAATAACATGTTGAAGATCACATATTGTCACCTTTACTGTAAAACTTTGGGAAATTGTTTTTCTTAGTAATTTTGAACTCTAAATAAAAATACTTCTGTTGTGTAGAAATGGCAAATCTCCATTCTTGTAGCTTCATGGGTCACTTGAGTTTTATAATTCAGGCACTAGAAATTGTTATCCAGAATTCCTAGGCAAAGATATACATGTATTATATGGTGGTTAAAGCATGTGCTAAATTATGTTTATGTGTACCTTCCCTGCCCCTCCCCCCAATTAATAATCTAATTTACTGTAAATCTTTCTACTCTTTGGCATTAGTGATTCCATTCAGTTTTCAACTTTTTGCAGCATTTTATAAATACTTCCATTGCTTTATGGTTGTTATCTATATACTAAATAGATGGTGAGTGCAAACTACAGATTGTTACATATTGATTGTTCAATTTATTGTATTTTACCTTTCGATAATCTTTAAAAATAATAATGTTTCGCCTTACAAATTTTGTTTTCTCTGTAATGCAGCCGAGCTTCCAGTTTCCCATCTCTTACATCACATGATCCCCAGATCCTACACTTTCCCTGTGGATCCCTCAAAACAATCTGCAACTGATGAAACAGCTGTACAACTAAGTGAGCTCTTATCACTTCCAGTGCTGATGAAACGGTCAATCACTACCCCCTTAGTTTCTCAGTAAGTAGTATTGGAACTATTAAGTCAATACGTAAGAGTACTTTGTTCTGCTGTTCACATTGATTTGTTAAGGACAAACAAATTATCATCTCCCCTCCTTTTATTGAGTCAAAAGTATAGACAATTTAGTGACTAGTGCAGAAACAAAGTATATCATATCATATACAATATAATAACTTGTACTATATCTATAAATGTCTTAGCATATTTCCTCTTCTGTCTTTTCTTCATCAGGCCAAAGGAATTATTTATATACAAATATGATGAAGAGTTAGGGTGAAAAACAAGGTGTATTTAAAAGGAACTTTTTATTTTCAATACACATGGTACATCCTTACTTGAAAAGCAACCCAAGGATGTAGAACTATTCTAGTAAATTCTTTTGTAGAAACTAACCATTAATTCTGTATACAGGATCAAAAGGGTCATTTTTTAAAATATACTTCACAGCTTGATTTATGATTCAGTTCATTTTATCTTAGTCTAGCTTATCATGGTTTTGTTTCTTCCCTTTTATAATGAGCAGAGAATTTTAATTATTCTACATTTTAAAATTTGGATCACCTTTTTCTTTTTTCTAGTGTTTCCCTTGTGAACAAAGCCATTGTGGATTATTATTTTGTGGAATTGAACGTTGGGAAACATTTTGAGGCATTGAGGCATTTTTTGTTAATGGAAGATGGAGAATTTGCTCAATCACTCAGCGATTTGCTTTTTGAAAAGGTATTGAATTATATCTATTTGCCAAGATGTAAAGCGATGATAGGTCAGAAAATAGCCATTTCCTGATTGTGTTTCCAATAATGGTCAAGAGCAAACAGCCACTCTTGGAACTTTGCATTATAGGAAATTCTGGCACAAGGAGATTTTCTGGTAATAAACAGCATGCTTAACTTCTGCTTACATCCTGCCCAGTGAACTCTCAACCTCTAATATGCTATTTTCTCATTCAAGCTGGGATCAGGACAAACACCTGGTGAACTTCTGAATCCATTAGTCCTCAATTCCATCTTGAATAAGGCACTTCAGTACAGTCTTCATGGAGACAGTCACTTGGCTTCTAACCTCTCTTTCGCACTGAAATACCTCCCAGACATGTTCAAACCCAATGCTCCCGATGCCCTAACCTGCTTGGACCTACGATACAAGGTGAGATGCCCATGGAACTTTTCGACTTGTATGCTAAAGCAGGGGTCCCCAACCTGATCCACTGGAACGCAGCATGCCAGAAACTGGACTACAGAAACAAGTGAATCCTTATCTGAGGGATGCAGGCAGCATACAAAACCATGCCCTCTCTGGTCCACGGAAAAATTTCTCTCCACTGAACCGGTCCCTGGTGCCCAAAAGGTTGGGAGCCACTGTTCTAAAGCCATGATTGATTTATTAGAATAACTGACCTTGAATATTTCCTGATACTATTTATAAATGCATACTTATGTTGTTTTTAAACTTTTATCTCAAAAGGTTGCAAAGTATCAATTCGTATGCAGTGAAAATTATTTTCTTTTTCTTTTAGGTTGACTGGCCCTTAAATATTGTAATTACTGAAAACTGTATGAATAAATATAACAAGATATTCTCCTTCCTGCTACAGCTGAAACATATGGTATGGACTCTTAAAGATGTCTGGTTCCACTTAAAGCGAACTGGTAAGACTGATTTGCGTACTTCAGCCAAATATTTCTTTTTTTCCATTGAAGTATTTTTGCAATTTTGCATTGTAGCGATCATGTAATATTTTATTCAACATTATTACATTTTAGCAGTAAGTCATTAACCTTAAATTATATTTATCCATTTTTCTATTAAATTTGGCTTCTAAAATACTGTTTCTCATTTTTAAATAAATAACTGTATTTTCAGACCCTGTGATTGAATGTTTAAATGTAATATTTGTTTTTCAGCATTAGTAAAACATGCATCAAACTCAGTCCAATTTCGACAACTGCAGCTTTATAAGCATGAAATGCAGCATTTCGTTAAAGTTATTCAAGGTTATATTGCCAATCAGATTTTGCATGTCACTTGGTGTGAATTTGGGAATAAATTGTCTTCTGTGGGGAATTTGGAAGAAATTTACAGAACACATGCAGACTATCTCAACAAAGCAATCTTTCGGTAAGGAAGGTGTATAACTTATCTGCTTATGTTGATCAGTAGTGTTCATAGATGTAAAAGGTTGGATAAACATGGATTTCCATTATACTGACTTGGTTTGGGTTTACTTCTACTGTAACGTAGCAGAACAGATGCACTGTGCATTGATGGACCACAGAAAGTATTTCCTTGCATTGCATTGCAGGAATGAAGAGAATCTTATACAGTACTTCAACTAGCAGAAATTATTCCTTTAAGATGGTTAAAAAAATCAGTCTCTGTATGTTCTGAGGAGCAATCTGGACTATAGCCACCCTAGTACAGAACCACTTGTGGCTTCTCTTGGAAGTTTTTATAAATTTATACTTTGTTTGAATCCTAGAGTCTGTTAGATGATTGATTGATTACAATAATTTATATACTTTTAGGATAATAGGTCTCCCAAAAGGGCTTATAGTAAATGATAAATAAAAACAAATATAGTTAGGATCTTTTGCACAAGTGATTTCTTTCTTCAATCCTCTTTGTAATTGGTTCCTTACGGTAATGATGAGTCTATGCAGAGCAGGGACGAGTCAAGATTCATATCAAGCCTTTAAAGTTGTCCAGGGTCACAACAGAATCCACCCAAATTTGACTGCAACTAGAGTTTATTAAGAAAGGTTATAGCCGAACCTCTGGAAATGACCCAGGCCTTCTCTGGTTCACAAAAGCAAAATTATTTTCCAGATATTGAAGATATTTACAAAAGGTAAATCAGGGGTGTCAAACTCACGTCATCATGTGACGTATTGTGACTTTCCCCTTTGCTAAAATGGGGGTGGGCGTGGCCAGCACGTGACTCATCTGGGCCGCAGGCCGTGAGTTTGACACCGCTGATGTAAATCAATTACACTCTTACTATTTTTTATTTGTTAAAAATTTGGAGGTTTTCATGAACAAAAGATTAGTATCTAATGGGGATAGTATACTTTTTTACATGATTCAATAATAAATACTCTGTGAATCAATCAATTTTAATTCTGAATATGGTAAAAGATAAATATATACAAAAGCTTCTTTTGGGCTCTCTAATTTTTAAAAGTGGGAAAGGTTTCTGAGAGCAAGATGTTTAAGAAGCAATGAGCCCGTTTGAATTTCTTTTTAATGTTTTCTTTGTTTCCAGACTTAAAGCATGTTCTTGTAACTGTTGATGCATAGTTTTAAAATCTAGTACAAAGTTAGAGGGATTGCATTGCTGCCTATCAGTTAATTTCATATTGGTATATGTTTAAAATATATCTTTGCTTTTTCTTGACAGGGGATTATTGACGGAAAAGGCAGCCCCTGTGATGAATATAATTCATAGCATCTTTAGCCTCATTTTAAAGTTCCGTAGCCAGTTAATCTCTCAGTCATGGAATTTTGATAGCAGCAAACATGTGGCTGTTCACCCTAACTTTGGATTAATGCAGCAGTCCTATAACACATTCAAATATTACTCTCATTTTCTGTTCAACGGTAAGACTTGCCATGCAATTTTTCTCTAATGTTAATCTGAAAATCAAAATGAAACTCAAGCACAGCACAATTGACTAATCTATTTTAAGATTACATTACATTTGAAATTAAGACTAGTTAATTTATCAGTTTTCTTAGAGCAAACCTTCAGGGATGTGAATAACATATTCTGTATTTTAAGGTGTAGAAGAAAAACTCACTTGCACTTCATTTCATATTAAATTAAAGCATCATTTAGTATCAAGATGGTAATGTCCTATCCACCTTATCTTGCTATGTCAGGTTGCAACAGTTTGCATAAACAAGGCAGATGGCAGTAACACTATCTCTCTTTCCAGAGTCCTCTGTAATCGTTTGGTTCCTTACGATAAATATGCAGCAGGTTCACCCTGCCGTCACCCCTAAATTAAGGATCATCTTTTGCACAGCATGTATTTTTTCCTTCAGGCCTACATTCACCCCCTAATTTTAAGCCTTATTTCCTTTCCCTTTTTATTCAGAATTTAAGTCCCACTGTTTGCAACTGTTATATAAGGAAAGCCAGCTAATTATTGCTATGCTTACCAATGTACTCGATAGCATCCCTCTTTATGCAGGATATCTAAAACACTCTTAGCGGAGCAGGATGCTGGACAAGATTCTCTGCAATTAAATGAAACTGCTGGGAGAAATAATTAGAGTTTAGGATTTGATATGCATCATCCAATTGATGCTCATGATTGCAAGGATTCATTCCAGGGCCACTTTGCTTTTTCCAATAAGAACATTTGGCAGAGACCCAGTAACATTTATCTTGCTGTAAGCTGTTTCTGTGAAGAGGCAGATTCAATTGATCGATTGGCTTTTCTAAGTTTTCCCTCTTTTTTCCCCCCTTTCCCTGCAGTAGTAACAAAGCTTATCAACAGAGGATACCAGCCTCACTTGGAAGATTTCTTACTACGAATTAACTTCAACAACTATTACAAAGATAATTGAGTCTTTAGAATAGACTGACTGCTCTGTATATTATAAAGGAACCCAGGCCATTTGAAAGCCGCTGACCTCAGAAGCTTTGAAGAGTTTCCACTGAATGAAAACAGTGACAGAGTAAAATGGTTCCATTGATACAGCAAGTTACTCCATTTTCCTCACATAGCATGGCACTGGTTCATACTGTCTTCTCACGGAAGCATGTTTCCCATGTTGGTGTGATATATCAAAGTGTGCATAAATGTAAATTTGTTAATGTGTAAATTCTTCCTTTAGCATTGTAAAAGCTGCTCGTGTAAATGTGTAATAAAGAGCAAAGCATAAATTTATTATTTTGTAATCAATATGCAGATGTTCAGAGTAAAAAAAAACCCTTCCTGACAATGACCTCTTTGTGGATAAATTTAATATGTACACAATCCAGAATCTGTTTATTTAATTATGCTGTAATGGCCTATGATTGTAGATGCTGTGAAGATTTTTTTTGAGATCTAATTAATCATTTCCCAATATAGCTCCTATACTCCTCACATTTCCCTCAGTGTTCTTATTGTATCCTTTATTTTTTAATTAGCATCAAGGCACACCAGAAGATACACAGGGTCATTGGGATCTGGGCAAGCATATACATTTTTCTATGTATTGCTTTGCAATGGGAGGGAAGGAGGAAATGTGAGGAATAGGAGAGAGAGATGACAGTGAGGCTAGATGCAAAAGTGTTTTAGTCCTTGACAAGTTGACCAGCAAATTGCCAAAGCTTTTAAGTTTACCTTATTCCATTGCACTTTGTAGGCTCAAGTATGTAGGTTATGTAGGTGTTGCATTCAGATTCTTTGCAAGCTTACTTTGTGCTCTTATAGGACAATTCTGAATGTGTAAATGGGCACCAAAAAGGTAGAAATACTTGTTTAAGCAGTGTAAAGGTTCTTCGCTTTCCAAAGACAAATTCTGCCCTTTTCCAAAAATTCTTGCACTAGTTGGCATGTGTTATTTCACTGTAGTTGCTCCTTGTCTAGTTGCTTTCAAGATCCAGGCAGGACTCTCACCAGGATATGCTGCTCACCATAGTTTGTAGCCATGGCAGTTAACTGAAAGTCCTTTTCTCCACTTATAATAGCTATCAATCTCCAGACATAGCCTCTGATTCCCTAGTTTGCGTATCACTTTCCTCCTCTACTGTCTCCTATACCTCTGTCTTAGCATTTGCTTTGTAAGCCAAGGGCCTGGATGAGGTGAGGCTGCTTCTGGACTACACATCCTTGAAAAATCTAGAGGTGCAACTAATCACAGTTGCATCACCATCTTGGATATTTATGAGTAAATGTATAAGGGAAGTGGAGCTGGGATGCATTTCTGTCTAAATGCAGCTGCTTTTCCAAAGTGGGCGGCAATCCTACCATTACTCCTTCACAAGTATATCTTTGAGATATTTCAGTTCCTAGAACACCACTAAAAACAAAAATCTGGGATCAACTTACTATAGCGCCATCCAAAAACAAATTAGTTGCACATAACAATTTCAAACATTTTATTTCCTAATTTTCTTATCCTAAAAAAATGGACATTTGCTATAAACATCATTTATTTTCAATTAATATAGCTCATGTTGACAGCTTGCAAATTTTATGCACTATGATGAAAATCATAACACTCATTTAAAATACTTAAATCATGATAACATTCACATGTATTTTTATTGCCTTGCCAAAAACCCTAAAACCCAGAGCCAATAAAATTATTTTTTTCACATCATTTGTCCTATTTTGTTTTATTTAAACAAGTACCAAAAAGACCTAAAAACATAAGCCCTTTTAATAGTATAACTTAGTGACTCAGTAGTAGTTATAGTATGACTTAAAGTCTTATTAATATCTCAGTCCAGGTAGTCCTTAACTTAAACCAGTTGGTTAGCGACTATTTAAAGATGGATCCATAAAAGGAGACTTACAACCTGGATCTGAAGTTCTGACAGTTGCCCCAACCTTGCTGTCATATGACCCCACATTTGAGCACTCAAAGTATATACACTGTGCTCAAATATACTGGTGCATTTATAGCTGCTTGCAGCATCCCGCAGTCCCTTGACTGCATTTTATGATAGTTTTGCCCAAAACTGGAGTTTCTGGATTTCAGCAAAACCATGCCATTAATGAACAATGAGCTTGTTTAGCAACCACGGCATTTGCTTACCAACTATGGTGTTTGCTTAATGACTGCAGCAGAAAAGATCATAAAATCAGGTTGGTCCTATGACTGACCCATTTTACAACCGTCAGAACTTACAACCATAATAGGCAGGCTCCATTATGGTGGTAACTCAAGGACCACCTGTAGTCTAGATTTTTATTTTTCAGAATTTCTCTTACCTACTATTTGTCAACTTATCAACAGAAGCAAGAATTCATTATTAATGCAAAAAGAGCGTATCTTTGATGCTCATCACATCCCAGCACCAATCGATGAAAACATGACAAAATGTCTTCTAACTAGCCATTGCCATCCACCCACTGAGACACATATTCTTCAGTAAGAGATGTTTTCATCCAGTTACTTGTTGAACAATCTTCAACTGAAATATATGCTGAATGCTATAGTCAAATGTAATCAAAATATAACTGGGCAATAAACCCCCGATAGCAAAAAGTGGAAAAATGGAAGTCTTTCCTGAGGTAGCAAATTTGAAACACAAAAAATACGCAACCTACACAAAATGCAACATTGGAATGTGGAAGGCTTGTTCAAAATCAGTAATTTATATTTTTACCTACTACAGCAATATAGTTTAAAGATGTCACTCTGAGGCTATATTCCTTAAGTTAGGGTGCTAATGAATCACTTTGCTACCCTTAAGGAGCAACAAAGCTAAATTCAGTTTGTTCATCTATTCAACAAGTAATTGGTGCCATTAACTTAGAAAATCTATTTTGGGGGAGTAAAGTGTTAAGTATTCCTCATTCAGTGAACTGCATGCAGAGACCCAGAAAGCAGGATACAGCCTTGAACCAAAAAGAAAAACATAATTTGCTGTATGGTTCCTAATTCACAAGGAAGTGGAGACAGTGACTCAGGTTTCTGGATGTACATCCATGTGTATATAGATTATCTTCAAGTCCATGTAAAGTAGTTGTTGAAAATATTTGTCTGAATTTTACCTATTTGCTTTTTTACAGTGTGCAGTTTTACTATTTCCCTAAAGCCCAGTGATAATATTTTCATGATCAAGTCACAGAGGTTCACAATAAATGAACAATCTGCTTAAGTCAAACACATCTTTAAAATAAAAGAAACTTGCTTCCCAATGAAAGAAGCAAAATATCCCTGCATAAGTAAAAATTAAAAACATAGCTCTGAAGTACTAGTAGTTCATTTTCAGACAAAAATACATCCAGAGTCTGGTTTTATATTTTCGTCTTCAAAAATACAGATTTCATTTGGATGTTCACCAGCTAGTATGCATAAAAATAAAATAGCATTTCCTGCTCAAGAAAGAAGATAAAACTTCAACCTACCAAGTTACCCGGCATATGATATTAAGTGGGTGCCCGAAGAACTGATTGTCACATCTGATAAAATAAATGTGGCTCGGGTGAGACAGGAAAACACCCCAATGGTCTGTTCAGACTTAATAGCACTTCTACAGCACCTTGCTACTCTTTCCACTCCCAAGAGCTTTGCAACCTCTTTGTGGAAAACTTTAGCAAGGCAGTTACGAAGATCATGTCACACACAGCTCAGAAGCCCAAAGGGGAGGCTTGCTGCTATATGGAATTTTTTCCTGGGTTCCTGAGCTACAGGTAGCAACAGCAGAAGCAGCTGCCATCACACTTTCTTCCTCCTCCTTCTCCTCCGATACCTCCAGGAAGCATTCTGAATCTTCATATGGCCTTTCTAGGAGTTTCAAGACTCTTCTCACCTGTAGAGAAAGGAAAGGAGAACAAGGCAGCAACACAGGAATGTTCTTAATAGTGTCCTCTGGATCTGGAGCCCCCACCCCCCCACACACACTCCTGCACATCTCACAAGAATCTGATTGGTTTTATTTCTTTTTGTGAGAAATCTAGGATGATTTTTCTTGACCCTGGACTTGGGTAACGGGGATTAGTGGTTGTTTAATTTTATTCTTGCTTGGTTTTAACTACCGATACGTCACCCAGAATTCCTGCGATGAGATGGGTGGGCAAAGAAAATAACATATAAATATGGGGAAAACTGTTTACCTCTAGAAAGTCACCATTTTCTGCTGCTTCAATAGCCTTTTGAGCAATGTAGTTCCTCAATATATATTTTGGATTGCTGGCATTCATAATTTTCAGACGCTCATCACACCACGTGTCAGTATTGCTAATGTGTTCCATTTCTTTTTCCAGCCTAACTCTGAAAGCAGAATAAAAGCGAGCGCCTAGATCAATACAGTTTCTTAAATATCTGATTCATTTAAAAGAGACTGTTCAATAAAAGACACTAGTTTGAATATATTTTAAAAGTACATAATTCAGGATAAATCTCATAGTGCTTAGCTAAGTATATAATATTAACAAATGAAAAATCAGAAGTTATGTAATAACATTAGACTCAAACATTCATCTGCATTTCACGGGGCAATGATTGAATTATTAGCTGATTTATAAATATATCTCAACAAAAGGAAACAAAGGCACTAAAGCAAAGAGAATGTAAATAACCTCACCTGTAATTCTGCAGCCAATTTTTCCAGGTTTTTTTATTTCTATTGACTAAATCGGAGGCTGTTAATTGCTGCAGCTTAGAGAACTGTTCTATTCGTTCCAGTTCCTTATTGATATTAGACTTTGTCCCAATTAAGGCAAAGAGTTGTGGGTTAGACTGTGCTAACATCAGCATCATAGAAAGTTGTCTAGAAAAAAAAACTTATCAATTCCATATAATAACCTATTATTAGTCATTATACTTGTCAAGAGTTCTTTCTTATCCTTCTAAAACAGAGTTTCTCAAACTTAATGACTAAGACATGTGAACTTAAATCCCAGAATTCCCCAGACAGAATGCTGCCTGAGGAAATCTGGAAATTAAAGTCAACAGGTATTAAAGTCAACAAGTTTGAAAAATACTGTTTTAAAGGCATGTTTAAAAGTGGGCAGACTTAGCTTTTCATATATCATCTGTGCTTTTAACTCTATAACAAAACAGGCAGTGTCATTTCAGGCTTTTCTCCCAAAGATCCTTAAACTACAACAGGCAGTTTTCATCATGAATGGAACCACAAAGCAGGTTTTGCTTGCTATCCTCCTTGTATTGATTATTTTCAACAACTTCCAAAATACCACTGGGGGAGAGCTGTATGGATCTCTGGAAAGATACTGTTCTGGAGGGCATCTCTGAATTAATTGTCTAATTCGTCTTTCTGTTTTCCCTTCTCTATTGGTCTTTCACTTACAGCAATTTCTTAATCCTGATATGTGTAACAAAAAATGGAGACCTAGTGGCAGAGCTATTCCATCACATCCCTGTACATGCATAGGAAAGGGCATGTTTCATTATAAATTTGTAATCTTATATTTTATAATTGTAATATTATAAATGTGTAATTCTTAGGTCCAAGAATCCTTGGAGTTACAGTAAATGGTATGTTGAGCCTTATTTCTGTAAGATGGGTGGTTAGTAGGCAAACCACAGTGTCTGTTTCAACTCATAATTACTTCTAGCAGCTAATAGCTTAAAATCTCCAGTTTAATTTAAATATAGAAGAAAATGTTATTTCAGCCCCCTAGCCAGAGGTATAAGAACATTGTACAGCAAAGTTGAACTTTAGTAGTCAATCTACATATTTTAACTAATCCATAGCTATATTTTAATATATAAAATTTAATTTGTCAGCAATTATTCTCTCACAAAAACGGACACAGCATCGTTTGCTCTCACAGCACAGTCTCAGGGCTCAATATACCTGGGATCCATCTGAGGCTTATAGGCAACTTTCAGTTCCTCCAAAGATGCACATTGCTTTGAGATCTGATCCAGAAACTCTTCTAGGTTTAAAGGATCAAAATCCACAGGGAAGGAGTTAAACAAGCGGAAAGTATTTGTAAAATCTGCACCTACAGAGCAGATTAAACAAGAATGTTAATTTCAGCCATATAAGAAAGTCTCTGCTTTTTCTTTCAGCTTTCTGTAACTGAATTCCAAGTATTTTTACAATTGTAATATTTTTAATATATCGTAACTATCCAAATGTTTGAATTGTTTTTTAGTATTCTTAAAATGATTCATACTCACCTGTGATATGCATAGTCTCCAAGAGATCAGAGACCAGCTTATTATCTTCATCTAGCTGAAGCTGAATTAAACCTAGTTTCCTTCTCATGATTTGCAAATAATGCTTTTCAAATTCTGCATCGTATTCCTCCTCCAGAATGGGCATGCTGATTTCCAGTGGAAGTTCTGGGACTAAGGCTTCAGCAAATTTGGTTAGATTCCACTTACAAATCTCTGGTTGCTTATTATAAGCATATCGTCCTGTGTTATCAGATCCATTGCAAATATGTTCCGGATCATATCTAGAAAAGATACAAGATATAAAATGTAAAATGATACAGGATAAATATTTAAGTGATACGGATACATGGCACAGAATCATTAAATACTGCAGGAAGCACTTTGATATTTGAAGATAGCATGCATCATTTTCTAAGATGAGTTAATCAAATCTAACACAGGTACAAACACAAAGTTACAAACAACAGATAAAGATGGGGAAAAATCAGAGTATATAAGCTGCCATCACATTCATTTTAAACACTGTATCATCATATTCATTCAGATAGCATTGCTATTCTAAACAACAATTTCAACAATACTTATATATCATATAGTCTTTGAGTATGGTCTACCACTAGGGACAAGATCTTTTTGTAGCTCATCTCTTTCCAACTTGAACTGGGTCTAGGACCACTTGCTGTGGCCAACTCCCTATGGCCAACTCACCACAGCCAACTTGCCACAGACAATTCATTGTGGGACAACTCTCTATGGCCAGCACCCTGCAGGACAAGAGTTACACTAGTACTGAAGAAATTGTGGAGTAGAATCATTAAAGAAAGGATGCTAAAGGAGGGACAAAATGAAATGTGAATGACAAAAATGACAATACATTTTTAATCATTTTAACTAATTAAACTGAATTGTTGAATTGTCCCATGGCACGTTGTTCCGCAGTGAGTTGGACATGGTGGGTTGCCTCGTGGTGGGTTGGCCACAGCACGTTGGCTTTGGTAAGTTGGCCATGTTGTCTCATCTCTCCATCTTGTCTGAATGAGACTTCTATATGCAAAATGAATCATTTTGTACTAGCTCCACAATTACTTAAACAAACTGCATGGCAAGAAGACAATTTATCTGAAATAATAATTCAACATGCTTCAGTACTGGAATTAAATTATTGACCAAAATTGCAAAAGAGTATCAATACATTGTAAGCACCCGAGCTACACGAACCTGTCCATAAATCCAAAAGGTCCATAATCAATTGTAAGTCCAAGGACACTCATATTATCTGTGTTGAGCACACCATGACAAAATCCAACACACTGCCATTCAGCAACCATCCTGGCTGTCCGCCTTGATACCTTAAAATATATACCAATTGATTGTCAAGCTCTTTTAATCTACAAATTGTATTTTAGAAGAACTGTGTTGTAATAACATGGTAAACAAATGTGTATGTTGAAAGTTTTCTATTCTAGCATTCATACAATTTTAGATTTCAGTATCTAATACAGCTTTTAATTTGGAAGATACTCTTCAAATAAGCATCGGGGTAGAAAATGGGGCAGTGGGATCTTAATTTTTCCTGTATGTGGAAGTTTAATTTCACTGGCCCTTAAATGATTTGTTTTAACAAGTACTTCAAAAGTGCTTTGGAAAGTCTGAAATTATACAATTAATTACACAAAAAATAAACTTAACATAAATGTGAGTCTCAGGAATCTTCTCCAATAAAGAAAATACAGTAAACTAATATCTTCATAAAATAACACAATAAATTTAGAGATTGAGAGATTTCATGATGCTATTTAAAAAAGCTTGTGAACATGAATTTTCCATTCAGATTCCTACTCAAGGATAAGCAAATGAGAGAAATTAGCCTAAATTAACTATGGCATTAATAACGGGAATATTAAAAAGGCACCCTGAATGCCTTTGAAGGAGAAGTGTAGATTAACAATGAATACTTTAAATTGTCAGCTCTCACCTTACCTCTCGAAAGAAAGCAGCATTCCTCTGAACATTATTGTCAGGGTGTGTTTGTAGAATATCTGGATAGAAAGTGCTGATCACATAATCAAGCATTTGAACTCTAATATCATTTCTATCAACACTGGGACCTTTACGTCCTGTAAATTCATCAGATGATTTAAAAATTTCAAATGATCCAAACCTGTTTAAAACAGGAATTGCCAATTACCCCCATCCATTCATAAGGTATTTTGACATTTCAGTAAGAGCTTTTTTCTCTGTAACTATTTTTTTTTAAAAAGCACATTTAACCATAAAGTGAAACAAAACTGCTTTCTGATATAATTAATAATAGACTAATATTAATAACATCTATCTTAGGACCTTGGAAAGGACTTGATAGGTAGATAAAATGCCAAATCCAGTCTAAATATCTGTCTGTGTGACCAAGCATATTCATCACTAAATCTGCAGTCATATGTATATATAAAAATAGCTAAATAATAATTCAGAAATGAAACTAGTCACCGAGTTGCAAAAATGCATCTTCCAGATATTAGTCTAACAAACAAAAGCTAGTCATACTAGCTTTGTGATCCCAGAAAACACTGAAGCTGAACATTTACAATATATCATGACACTATGCAAAAAAAACCTCTGGACCTAATAAGAATTTATCCACATTCTGTTATAAAGAACGCCACATTTAATATTACATCCACCAGAACAATTACCTAAGAAATGTTGGTGCTATTCTTAGTACAATTGTACACTTTTCTTTTTTGGGATTTCCATCATAAAATATATCCCGAATAACTTCTGAATCCGATGTTACACATGTCCCTGCTCTGGTGGTTGGTATTCCCAGATGAAACATGGCTTCACTGCAAAGGAATTCTCTTATGCTCGATCTCAAAACTTTACGACCATCTGCTTGTCTGAAAATAATGAAAATAATATGTGTTAATATAAATGTAGCACATAAAGGCCAGAAACATGTTAAAGAATCCTTTGAGGCTCAAATAACCAAAATGAATTTGTTACTTTAAATATTTTCCAGCTTCAGTATTTCCAACCTAACAAGCATGACTGAATGGCTTTAGTATAATCCCAATTTGAAACAACAGTAGTGTACAACTATAAAATGATCATTTCTAACATTTTAGAAACACAACTGAAAATAGAAAATGGGAGAAAAATATGGAAGAAAAAGGAGTGAAACTTGGCAGATTAGAATCACAGACCTTCTTAAAAAAATTGGTTCCCATATCACACTATTTTATAATGTAATTTGTTAACTGTGATGTCGCGTCAAATGACAGGTTTATCACTTAATATGACTAAACTCAATTTGGCTGAACGATTTATTTGGTATCCAATGACTAAATAAACCATTATGTTTTAATATTTTATTTGTACATTGCCCAGAATCTCTTTTTGAAGGAAATGAGTGGTTTCTAAATTAGACAGACAAAAGGCTAGAAACTGGGAGGCCGTGAGCCAGCAGGTTAACTCTATGCCAGTCTCTCTCACTCAGCCCTAGGAAGGAGGCAATGGCCAGCCACTTCCAAAATCTTGCCAAGAAAACAGGGACTTGCAGTGTGTATGTGTTGTGTAGGGAATGGAACGGAGGGAATGCAGGCAAATTAAATCTTGCCCTTTGGGAAAAGAATTCCGAAGTTTGAATGTGAAACGATTACAAACCAGTTGGGGAATTGGAAATAAACCCAGAAGTGGATTTACCTCCATAGAGACACATCGCCATCTAAGCCCAACTTTTGCTTTGTTCAGGAATCTAAATTAAAACATCCCTGAGAGATTTTGTTTTTTTAAATCCTTAATTCCCAAACTATCTAAATTCTTTACGATGATCTTGATTGCTGATCCTAATGGGTTAACTT
>JANHZT010007120.1:23331-33744 GCA_032468215.1 Stegonotus admiraltiensis | reverse complement strand
AAATTCAGGAATAATTTGTAATTATGGATTATTGTAACTAGAATGCCTCAAAAATATGCTTCTACTTTTGAAATTAGAAGCAAGAGGGAGTAATATATTATGATTTTACAGTGATTTGAATAGGAAGCCACTACTATCCTATTAAGAGATAAGGAGATAAATTGGATAAATTAGTTTTCAGCTACAGAAAGTAGAATGATAGAAGAATAAGTCTCTCTCTCCCTCCCTTCTTGTGTGTGTAGAGACCAATGATTACATAACAGGAATGGGATAACTATCCATAGCCATGCTTATCTGAGGCCAAATTTGTATATTTTATATGTTTTTGTATTGAACAAAAAAGTTTCTTAACTCAATTAATGACATCTCTATAAAAACTACAATCAATGTCCAAAACACCACAAAAGGTTGAACTTCTTGAAGACAGGGGTAGACTCTTTTTTATAATAACGATTGTGTATCTGAGCACAGTATTTGATAAGCTATCTAACTCTTGGACTTTGTGCCTTCATAATTTAAAAATATGAATTAATCATTAGATCAATAGACAAACAGTTGAGTAGTTTTTGTTCAGATAATGTGTGGTTAGGAAGATGAATTATTCTGAAAAGTTATGGTATGTGTACAAAAGTGCCCTCTCTTTGGTATTTTCTGTGCATCTTTATGATATTTCAGGGGCCTTTAGATCAACTTTCCTCATTTTTCAGTGGTACTGATTTTTTTAAAAGACTCAGGAGAAGGAGGAAATGGGCTGCATGAATATATAATATCTATCCCAATGGAAACTCCACTGGCTGCATTAGTTTTCCCAGGATGTATGATAAAGAGCAATATCATTACTTATTTATCTATTGTTGCATTCTTTAAAAAAAACTGTTATTATGAAACAGGATAGCCTGTGCCATTGTTTTCCAACCATTTTACAAAGAATATACCATAACTCTAGAAAAAGCAGACAGCATGATGTAATGTTCTACTCCTGTAAAACTTCACTTGGAGAACTAAATTAGCTCACAGTAATATTCTGTAACACAATAATATTCTCCTCTGAAGGAAAGGGAAAACTTATTTCATTTACACTGTTGTTATTCTATTGTATTTTCTTCACTACATTTTTTCACTTAGAACTTTTATACATTAATATATATAAAATATGTCCTGACCTCATGATAACATTACAGAAGTGCTAATTTGTTTATTTATCCTGCCCATCAAGATGCTACAAATTGCTACCCAACTATTTAGTAGTAATTATTTTTATCATAATTTGGGGAGAGGAGAGGAGAGGAGAGGAGAGGAGAGGAGCTTGATAATTGCATAAGGTTCATACACTATTAAGGTAAGGTGTTTAGGATACTTTCTTCAAATGGACTATACCTTGGTAGAGCCTTTATTAGGGTATTGTTTTCTGTTTGATTGTTTGCCTGACGTTAATCCCTCTTTATCTGGTTGTAGCCTGCTGAAAAGGATGTGTTCTGGTCTTTTTGTTTCCTTCTTCTAAATGTGATTTATCTCTATTAACAGCTTATTTGTTTAAATACCAAATACCCAACATTCTTGGATTTAACTCATCTAGGATACCTGTCCTGTTCCTGTTGTTTTCTTCTTGGGCTACTGTGTGTTTTGGTTTCTGAAATGATAATTTTATCAAAAAGTGCCTTGACTCTCAAACCACTACAGCACTACAACCAACTCCGATAGCCACCGATAGCCTCCCACCGCAGTACGCTCCCATAGAGAGGGGATCCTCAGGGTGCCGTCGGTCAAACAATGTCTACTGGTGGCCCCGAGGGGGAGGGCCTTCTTTGTGGGAGCACCTACCCTCTGGAACGATCTGCCCCTGGAGATATGGTGGATCCCGGATCTACACACTTTTTGCCAGGCCCTAAACACATTTTTATTCCAACAAGCCGGGCTGGCCTGAACTTTTTAAATTGTTTAATTGTTAATTATGGGTTTTAATATAGGGGTGTTTTAACTGTGGGCCAAATTAATTTAATTGGATTTTAATACTGTTTTAAATTTTGTATTTCTTGTGTTTTATTTGTTGGCTGTTCACCACCCCGAGTCCTTCAGGAGAAGGGCAGTATATAAGTATAAACAATAAATAAATGAATGAATGAATGAATGAATGAATGAATAAACAAACAAACAAACAAACTCAAACTATGTAAAGGATGACACTACCATACATCAAAAACATCTCAGAAACAACCAACAGACTACTACAATCACATAGCATCACCATGGCACTTAAACCAACTAAAGTCTTCCAAAGCATCTTAAATAACCCAAAAGACCCAGAAGCACTAGCATTTGTTAATTCTTGTATTAGATGTTTATATCTGGAATGTGGATGTACTAGGGAACTGCATGTTGAATTCAGAAAAGTTGGAGATACCCAGTGTATTACAGGGAATATCTAATGGATATTTTTTTTTAAAAAAGCAGAGAGTTTGAAAGTACATATATTATTGTCTATTGATTCACATGAATACTGGGCAGATCACAAAAGACTGTGATTAATGCTTTAAAAATATCAGCTTAAGAATGTGTATTAGGAAGCAAAGGTTAAATAAAATACATAACTAAATATTTTAAAATTGGGAAAAAGAATTGCTCCTAACTTAGATACCATTTCCTTATTAACTTTATATGCAGAATGTATTATGAAGGGGAAAAAACCCTAACCTTTTGAATCGGGAAAGGTTGACTCAATCTTACCTGCTTTTGTTTTTTGCTCAGCATGATTTATTCTATATTTCATCAATGCTAGCTCAGCCTTTAATTAAAATTCACTAAGGCCATACAGACAAATTTGCATTAGCCATTTAATACAATACTGGTTTATCTCCAGAGGGCTTGGATTAAAGGAGGAAGAGGAGAAGCAGGGTGGGGGAGAAGTTCTATTATTGTCTTTCTGAGAGAAAAAAGGAATGAAATACAATGTGTCATGATCTAGGATATCTACTTGTTAAAAGAAGAACACAAAAGGAGCACACAATAAATCATCTTGAAACCTGGCCTAACTATATATTTTTTCTTATTTCTATTCAAGAATAGAAATATAAGAGTGCTGTACTGCTTTCAGTAACAAATATACTATTTCTTCAAGGAATGTAGCCATTAGGTGCAAATGAGATGCACATTGCTAAATAAATAAAAGATGATATTAACCAAAAAAGGACACACTGAGACCATAAATGTAATAAAATGTTTGTCTCTGTAACTAATGCTCTAAAGATTGTAATGTTTATTTAAGGTAGTCTTGAAAAATTTACAATTCTATGCCCAGTTTTTATATGTGCTGTATGTAATATCAGAAACAATACCTTCCTCTAAAAAACAGCTTGCCATTTGGAATTTTAGCTAAAAGTGACCAAAAATACTGTTTGAAAAGTATTACTATTATTGTGGTATTCAAGCTTATATATTGTAAAACATCCAACACTATTATTTTTATTTATTTTAGTTTATTTGGAATATAATTTTAATTTAAAAAGCAAATGCTATCATTAACTGTGAGAAAGAAACCACCTGAACCAATTTTGATAATGCCAACCTATAAACTTCTAATTGAATTAATTTACCATTAGAAGAAGTGATACCTTCCCTTCTATCCCCAGAATATCAATCACCCAACATGCCCTACAGCTTCCATGAATCCACAACACAGGAATAGTCCATTTATCCTGATCCCAAAGACCTATTGAAAAAGCCATAACACCAAGGTTCTTTGCAAACTTGATAGGGCAGTTTCTATAACCAAGTGAAGGTTATTCCAGAGAAAGGAGCCATCAATTATAAGGCTGAAAAGTAGAGTCCCTAGAGATGACATTCTTTTAGCATACAAGTTATGCCCATGTGGATCAGATAGGATTTAATCCATAGAGCATACTACCCATTCATTTGAGATAAAAAGCTATTGATAAAGCTATCAATTCTTTTCTACATCATCCCAATGGTAATACATAATGCTAATTAATTTACTTATTTATACATTTGGGATAAACATTGTACAGCTTTGCTGCTATATAGTTTATACAATCCCAATTTGCATATCTTTCACTAAAAGCACACCTTTATTGTTATGAAAAATGCCTAATTAATTTATCTACTCAGTATTATTTTCTGTAGAGACAAAATCTTAAAACTATACCAGCACAGCAGGAAAATTATGTTTGTGCTATGTGATGTGAATGTATTAGAAGACAAGAAACCAAATGCTTGTTATTACCAAAGCATTGTTTTATATTTTACACTTGCTAAAATTAGTGGAGAAAAATATTAATACATCCAAAAATCTGTACTGTCTCAATTTAGAAGTAATTGTCATTCATTTGAAATTTGATAACGGCTAGACAGAAAAAGGAATAACTCTTTGCTTTGTCTTTGTTTATTAATAATATTTGCATTAATAAATAAATTTAATTATGTTGAGCTCTTTGATAAAAGTCAGTCATAAAGCACTGTAGTAAAATAAATTATTCAGTTTTCCCATATGAGATTTGGTTGCTAGTTTTGCGTGTAGCTGAATTTCTCATTTTTCAGATTAAAAATTACACAAAACAGCAAAGTTAAAAAGAAAAAAAATGGTTTTGTGCGTGGGAAGCAACCAACAATTCACAAAAGACCTTTTATAACTTTCTGCTGAAAAGTGCATTTTAGCTAACTTTACTATTATTGAATTATTTAGTTTAGAATATAGCATTAATATACTCAGAAAGCACACTATTTTCCAATATAGCTCAGACATTCCTTTCCTGATTTTTCTTTCCAAACTGTTCACTAATTTACATGGGCATTGGGACAGCACTGCAACAAAGGGAAAGCACAATGACCTTTCTTTTTTTCTTCTTCTTTGCATCTCCAATTCTATACTCTGGGATTTATTAGGAAAAAGAGATATTTTTCCATTTGCAGATACAATCAACTCCATTCCTGACCTAGATTCTGGTTTGAATAGGATTACAGATTCAATACAGACATCACTTATGATTCCTGAGTTTTTTTCTGTGTTCTTACTGGACCAGGGTATAACTGAGTTTTTTCTACTTCTTTGAAAATATTTTATTTGGGAGAAATCTCTTTGAAATCAACTTAAGATGCATTTGCCAATAATCTATCCTTGCTTTATTATCCTATTATTGGGATGACAGGATAATGATAAGCGTTGAAGGCAGATAATCCATATTGATACCTGAACATCAATTATTTTTATGTAAATGTCAAGATTTTACTGAGATACACTTTCAAAATCAGAGTATAAGTAAATTGCATTGTAGAAATAGTGAACACATTTTTAAGTGATTGCTCGAAGAAAGCGGTGAGCAACAGTGCAATTAACTGAGTAATCTATTGAGAGGCCACAGCAGGTATAGTGGAATGAAATTAGCACCTGTCTTATTTTAGCAGTCCCTCACAAATTAGCATTTACTGAAGCTTCAAACTAAAAAGTAAATGCACAGGGATATATTTGAGAATGACAGCTTTGGGCATCTCTAACATATTTTATTTGTTTTCCATAGACTGTTGAAATTTTAAAAAAATTAGAACATTTTCATATTAAGTTCAAACATTCAAAAATGAAAATATTTCAACCTAAGTTTTATGCTTTATTTGTAATGCATTGTTCATACATGTCAAGGAAGAAAATGCACCTGTGATTTTGATGTTTTACAAAACAGTAAACAGCACCAAAGACCCCACAGTGTTTACATAATAATACAGTAACCTGAAAAGGTGCCTGTGTCCCTAAAATTATTATTTTTAAAGAAATAAATCAGCTGTAATAAACCAATATAGGAAACTGATTTTTAGGTAAAAGCTTGGTGTGACTTAGTGAATATAAGAGTTCATCCTTTTGGAATGAAAAGACTGAAAAAAAAATGACATCTGAATATAATAATAAATATGTTCCAAATTATATATTAGCAAAAGCTAAGGAAAATAAATAAATACCATATTTCTCCGTGTACAAGGCGCTACTTTTTTTAAAAAAAAACTTGAAAATTGAAATCGAGGAGGCCGAGAAGGCCACACATGCCAGATGACCCTCTATCTTATATGCAGCTCTATCATTCCTCTCTAATGTAGTTGTTTCCTTTATCACATTGTCACTCTAGGTTTCATCTCTACTGTTCCTGTAATGCATTTCCTGTTCTTGTTATATTACTCACTCTTAACAAGGGGGCTTCTGGACAGTGATGGTTTATAGTGTACTTACTACAAAAAACTACATGAAACATGGGGGCGCCTTATACACAGAAAAAATATGGTAAATAAATAATAAATAAATAAATATAAAAAAGCAAAAACAAAAAATAATAATTTGCTGTATGAAAAAAGTAAATGTAAAAACTCTACATGGGAGTCATGTAAAGAATTTTCCCTATACTTTATCAAAAGCCTTTTGCACATCAAGCTATACAATTGCAGCCTTGCTTTTTCTGATTTTGAAATAAAGAAAATCTACTGCTAGTCTACTTCTAAACTTAAACATAGACCTCACTAGCTGATATTAGACCAGGTATTGCTTTCAGATCAACTCCTACTTCATAGTGTTGATTTCTTATATGAAAGGCAAAATATTTACTTATTAAAACAAACATTAATACTGTTAGATTCAGTGGTGGGTTGCTACTGGTTCACCCCAGTTCAGGTGAACCGGTAGCAGTGGTGGCAAGCAGCAGCGGTCCACCCACCCAGACGTCATCAAATATGTTCTGTGCATGCACAGACAGGGCTTGCTTCACTTGCGCACATGTGCGAGCAAACCGGTAGCAAAGGTAAGTGAAACCCACTCCGGTTAGATTCATATCTGTTTTTCTTTATTCTGTTGGAGTAAATGCCACAGTCAGTTCAGGGTAAAAGAAAAGCTGATTGACAAGATTCAAAGTTTAAGAATTAAATTGTTTTAATGAAGTGCTTAACTTAATCTGTCTATAAATGGAACTTTAAAGGGTTCATTTTTGTTGACTTATACCCATTGTTTCTTTGATTGCTAACATGAATATTTAATATGGTCAGTATTTTCTTACATTAATAATTAGATTAAAATATTTAATAATTTATAATGGAACTATATAAGAATATTTAAATTACTATATTAATTAATAATTAGGGGCTGATACTAGGTATGTCAGTCAAATATTGGTACAATATGATGAAAAGTACCTCCAGTATTTTATAGCATCTGTTGCTCAGTACAGACTGTAGCATCTTGGGAAAGTTTCATCTATTTCCTACTCTTCCACAAAAAACAATTCCATGTTTGGAATCTACCATAAACTGAATTTGGGAAAAATACTTTAATTCAAATAATGACACACATAAATGATAAGACCCCCACAATGCAGCAAATGCTATGTTTTGTTTAACTGCTTAATCTGAGCATTTTAAAATATCCATCTGTTTTCATATATAATGTTTTCAGTAAGTCATAATATAATTAAACCACACAGGAGTAATCCGCACATTATGTGCAAATATAATGCCAGAAGCTTGACATTTGTGCTAGTAAGCGATATATTTCTGATGTAGATATGAACTGGGAACAACAGAAGAATTAGCTGCAATTTTTTAGGGAAAAAGTGATCTAAAACATCACTTTATTTTTATACACTTTTTGGCAAGGCTAGGTAAACACATAGTATTAACTGAATTAATTACTGATTTGTAGAATAAGGCACACATTTAAGATTAATCAATTTCTCTTCTGGACATAGATAGAGAAATCATTCTGCCACAGACACTGTTTCATATACATAGCTATATACTAGTACACACAAAAGCATAAGCTTATATGATATAAATCAGAATGATGCAAAAAAGAAAGAAGAAGAAGTGATGTCCTAATGTCAATCTCCTTGTCTTGTTTGCCTACCACAGAAAAACTCCAGAAATGTGTGATATAGCAGCAGGAATCTATACATACATATTCAATTTTTCTCACAACTAAGCATGCTTAAGCTGCTGCTATGCTAGGAATGGATTTGTGTAACCCATCTGAATCCAACTAGGGAACATTTACGCAAAACATATTTACACAAACTACAGAGAGATGCAACATGATAGCATGTAGAAACATGCCTCATGTACATGCACAGGCAACATGTGGAAATTCGCTGACTATATTTTGAAAGAAAAGCACTTACATGCAAGAATAAAAAACCTAAATTGAGGGAAAAGCAATATAGGAAACACAAATGAACAAATCCCAGTTTGGTCAAATGCACACATACAATCAAATCAGTGGTGGGTTGCCCCCAGTTTGGACTGGTTCGCAAGAACCGATAGTAAAAATGGCGGGAGGCCCCGCCCACCACCCTGGATATCAGATCGGCGATCTATGCATGCACAGAAGCTTCTGCGCATGCACAGAAGAAAGGCAGCACACAAGGGAAGCGAGTACACGTGCGCAATCCCGTTGCAAACTGGTAGTAAAGGTAAGTAGAACCCATCACTGAATCAAACTTATAGAAATATTAAATGTGACATGAGTAGAACAAGCCCCAGAAACAAATTAACTACAATAAAATGCTGTGGATCACAGTGCATCCAACAAAACAGCTTTTTTTAAAAAAAACACCATATAAAACATAGTATAGTTGCATTTATCTCTAAAACACTTTTCTTGCTGCAATATTTAAACTTAATACTTTTAATTCTATTTAATAATTTTAATTTTAAGAGGAAGCCAAAAAGCAATAGGTCACATTGTTAACATATTTTAAAATTAATATCAGATTATAAAATAATTTATAGTAAAGGTTATTTCTAGTATTTCGATTTTTGGAGCTCGTACATATTTTTAATCCTTTCAGGATTCATTCAGAATTGATAAATCCCCAATACTGAATACAGCTTTTGCTGTTAGAAAATAATATATATTTTAATTGTTCAAGAAAAGTGAATTCCTTTCAAAGATTGTTTGCTGCTAAGAAAGTTCATATAATATAATACCTATAAAAACTTAACTGTAAGATGATGTAGATCCTTATACAAAATCATGCACATTTATTAGTAGTATGATCAAGTGAATGCTGTTCATAATTGATAGAATGAGAAAGAAGGCTGACACCAATGTATTTTGTGTTTTGCTGAAAACAAAACTTGGATGAACAAAGTATCATTGATTGCACATGAATGCTCAAAGAGCACAAAAGCAAACTCTCAAGCTTAAAAGACTATCAGTTAAAGCTACAGTGATCTCATCTGTCACAGCTATATTTCTGTAGCATAAAAAAAAATTCCATCTACATCAGAAATCCATTAGCCAGTGATCCTTAATGGAAAAAGCTACATAATGGATGGATGAGCTACAGCATACCGTGAATTAATTCTCTGATTTCTTCTTTTTTTATTCTACACACTATTTGCAATACAGACATTTCTGGATCAAGCTACACAAAAATAATTTTTAAAAGTCACTAATTAATCTAGATTTCCTAACAAAACAAAACAAAAATCATGACCAAATTTGGAATTAATTAGTTTCTATGATTAAAGGGGAAGGAATAATGCAATTGAATTCAAGATAATTTTAATCTATTGCTTGTAGGTAAAGTACAATTATGCAAAGACCATCAGCCTTTCTTCTATTACTTTCTCTGGGTGAAGGCATGCTTATTTCTACAGAATACAGAATAATATAGTTGGAAAGGATCTTGCTTAAGCAGGAGACCCTATTCCATTCCAGCTGAATGACTATCTGATCTCTTCTTAAAAACTTCCAGTGATGAGCATTCACAGCTTCTGGAGGTAAGACTTTCCACTGGTTAATTGCTCTTGCTGTCAGATAATTTCTAGACTGGCTCTCTCCTTGATTAGTTTCCATCAATCCTCCCTTCAAGTGGTTTGGAGAATAGGCTGGCCCTTCTTCCAAATATTGGAAGACTGCTATCATATCACCTCTAGCCTTCCATAGACTAGATATACCTAGTTCCTGCAACCATTTATCATATTTGTCTCTAGATAAGTATTTCAATTATGACTTCTAGACAGTATAAAATATATTTTTTAAAAAAAGGCTCAAACAAGGCATTAAAATATTGATTAAACTATCATATTCATTTTGACTTAGTACAATTCTTTAAAAAAAAAAAACCACTATGGATATCACACACAAATACGTTAATTGTGTTTACCTCTTATGCATTGCTACAAGAAAAACACTTAAAGTCCCAAGCTGGATATAAAGTGTGGCTCTCAACAAAATAACATAGTATTCTAGAGAATTGGCCAATTTATTATTTTACATTCTTTCTACAACAATAGATCCTGATAACTTCTGCCTCACTGGGAAATTGTTCAGAAATGTATTTATTTATTTTATTTATTGGTTCGATTTATATGCTGCCCTTCTCCGGAGACTCAGGGCGGTTTACAATGCATTAAGCAATAGCCTTCATA
>JANHZT010007118.1:14589-30016 GCA_032468215.1 Stegonotus admiraltiensis | reverse complement strand
AAGGAAGGAAGGAAGGAAGGAAGGAAGGAAGGAAGGACGGAAGGAAGGAAGGAAGGAAGGAAGGAAGGAAGGAAGGATCCCCTCAGCCCTGCCTGGGCCACCACAGGTGCCCCCGACATGAGTGATGTCGAGCGGGCCATGCCCACCCCTGGCCATGCCCACTTCACCCCCTGAGGTCAAACACAATCCTGATGGGGCCCTCAATGAAATCGAGTTTGACACTCCTGATATAGTTGATTAAGCAAGAGAAATTCTTTCTGAGGCAGCTTGGATTTAAGATAAACCAAGGTGAAATAAATTGATTCAGAACCTTGAGGAGGCTTTAAGTCTTTATTTAGTCAGCCTGATACATTTCTCTTTTAGTTAAGAAGAAGCTATACTTATACATATACTCTCTCATACCAACCTATGTAGCTCAGAATTAGCAATAGCAAATAGCAGTGGTCCTCTGGGGTTTAAGGCAGCCTTATCCACTCCAGCTGGAGATGTCTGAGGTCAGACTGTGACCATCTGGATGTAAAACACATATTTTACTATTCATCTATGGTGAAGAAGAACAGAAAATGGTGGGAAGGAAGGAAGGATTTAATTTCTAATCACAGTAACTAGTTCACACAGCTACCCTCTCTCTAATCAGTTTTACACTTTTAATGACTGTCATGCTAATTAAGCAGACAACACTACATGTTTCAAAGCCTCAAATTACTCCCCCTTCATAATTCTCTGACCATTGCACCTTTCGTGCTGAATTTTTTTACTAGGTAGTTATTCAGAAACACTTCTAAAATGTGTGTTAGGCTCTTATAAATTTGTTTTACGCATAAAATGATTAAGGAGGGCAGCAGAGCATCTTGTTTAACCTCACATTTTAAACCATCTAGGAAGCCCTCTCAGACCATTAAAAAAAAAATTTGACAGCTTCCATCTTAGATTTAGAATCTAAAACTTGAATATTTCAACAAGTAAATAATATAGAGATGGACTTTCCAGATATATCATTCTGTTCCTAACCACAATGACATCAACAGCAAAGCCTTCATTGTGACATAACAATGCAAGGTTTGGCATTTTGTATCTGTATCATAATGTCACAAGTTAAGTGCATAATGGAGAGAGTTTGCATCACGTTATGATGTACGTTTTGTCATTTGCTCCCTCCTCAAAGGGAACCTTGTTCTCAGATTTTCCATCTATATGAATAAGATTCATATAGTATCAGATTTGCAATGATGTTGCAAATCAGGGTTTTTCAAGAGTGCCAAACAAGGGATGGCAGCTAGTCTATTTTTAATTAATGTAGCATATGATACCACATTGACATGTTAAACAAGCTATAGAAAATTAAGCGTGTGGAGAAAAAAGAAAAATGAATTTTTTAGAAATAATAAGAAAGGTAAGACATTTATGAAGCTCCCTTTCTTATCCTATAGTTCTCAGAGAACAAAGCAACTGCCTGAAAATTCTGGATATATTTTTTTTATTAAAGGAAGCAAGCAGGTAGCAGGGAGAAAAACATATCTTAAAAAGAAAATAGTAGTGTCTGATCTAACCAGGCTTTTCTGCTAAAGGAAACATTTCAGTGCACTATCCCCAGTTTTAATAAAATGTAGGAAATATCAGAGGTGGGTTTCAAA
Source organism: Stegonotus admiraltiensis (assembly GCA_032468215.1). Taxonomy (NCBI): domain Eukaryota; kingdom Metazoa; phylum Chordata; class Lepidosauria; order Squamata; family Colubridae; genus Stegonotus; species Stegonotus admiraltiensis. The sequence goes on along the minus strand of JANHZT010007118.1, from coordinate 28,382 downwards.
TTTTTTTACTACCGGTTCTGTGGGTGTGGCATGGCTTGGTGGGTGTGGCAGAGGAAGGATACTGTAACATCTCCATTCCCACCCCTCTCCAGTGGAAGGATACTGTAAAAGCTCCATTCCCTCCCCACTCCAGGGGAAGGTTACTGCAAAATCCCCATTTCCTCCCAATCAGCTGGGACTTGGGAGGCAGAGAATAGAGAGGGGTGGGACCAGTCAAAGATGGTATTTACCCGTTCTCCGAACTACTCAAAATTTCCACTATTGGTTCTCCAGAACTGGTCAGAACCTGCTGAAACCCAACTCTGGGAAATACCCATTTTTAGCTATCTGAAATTTGTCATGTGGCCTTCAGTCCTACTATAATCAGCATCAGCTCACCAAGGTACCTGATTATCCAAATGTTTTGGCTTTCCCCAGAGCCAATAAGTTCAGTGAAGCAGCAGGTTATTTTTAAACATGTACAACAGTGGAAGGAAATGCCAAACTGGTTTTAAAAAGCTAATAAACACCCACTCAGGCATCTCACATCATCATCTTCTCCTATACTTCACTTCCAGTCATAACATTGTTCTTTACACTTACGCCTACATCTCCCCGTTGGGGACATCATCTGCATTGTATTCCTGTGGCTTTAAACTAGATTTTAGCAAGAGCCACCTGAACAGTCCTAACATGACTTCTTCTCTGGAGATTTCACAGGGGTGGAATCTGCTGGATTGCAAGCCAAGAATAGGTAGGGCCAGCCAGGAATAAAATAAAAATATTTTATTTAATGATATAAAATAAATCACATGTTTGGGTGAGACCCTTTGTTATGTTGCAACTTCATTTAAAGTTCAGAGCTTGTTTTTCCCCCCCAATTAGTCTTATTTTTTTTTCCTTTTGTCTAATTCTTTCTTATTCTCAGAGAGACAAAACTTGCAGGTTTTTTTGGTAAGGTTTTTCAGAAGTGGTTTGCCATTACTTCCTTCCTAGTGTTGGCTAGCTAGCCCAAGGTTATCCAGCTGGTTCTTTACCTAAGGTGGGACTAGAACTCACAATCTCCTGGTTTCTAGCTTAATGTCTTAACCACCACACCAAACTGGCTCTCAAGCCCCTATTATGGGCATGTGTTTTTCAAATCTGTGTCAGCTTTGATGGGTTCAGTCAATCCCTTGTGCCTTAGCAAGATCACAAACTATTTCTCTTCAGTGTGTTGGAACTCTGCAATACCCTGGGCCATTAGCTTTCTTCAAGTTAGCAATAACTTGAAGAAGAACTGAGAGCAGGGAAAGAACAGAGAAGGAGAGTGAACAGTTCTTGCAATCTTACAGATAGCAACTGGTCTGGTTTGCAAATACTATAGCAGAAAAGAAATGGAGCGCCCACTATGTAATGGTTGTCTGGATGTTTGCAGCTCAGACGTGACAGTCCTAATGTTACCCAGTTTGAGAGCCAGTGCTGATGATCCTTTAAAAGAGGACTGAATTCTCATTAGACGAAGAGAGGATTGTGCCTCTGATGGCTGGTACTAGAGGCTGGGAGCAGTTGAAAGCTATAGGAGGCAAGAGAAAGTTATGAGTGTGGAAGGAAAATGCAACTACCAATCAGTTTGACTTCTGTGCATGAAACTTTAGGTGGGAGTGGAATGGACTGGCAATCTTGTCCATTTCAGGCAAGATCATAGTTTTGAATTGGCCTGATCTCAGTGACACATGAAAGTTTTGTCTAAAAGGAGTAGGCAGGGGAGATTTAATGTGATCTTCGTTTGGAATAAGAACAATAGATTGTAATTAGCTCTTTTAACTTTAATGACTATACGGCAGAGAAATATTGAATAGATTTAAAACCAACACCTTGGATTGTGCTCAAAAAGCAACTGGCAAAAAATGTCAACAAGGTATTGTTAAAATTACTTTTCCTTACACCTTTCTGAATTCAGGGATTAGAGTAAATGAAATTACCCATGATTGATTATGTTGATTACATGTCATCAATTTTCTGAAAGTTACAACAATTAACCAGTGGAGCAACTTGCCTCCAGAAGTTGTGAATTCTCCAACACTGGAAGTTTTTAAGAAGAGATTGGACAACATTTGTCTGAAATGGTATAGGGTTTCCTGCCTAAACATGGGGTTGGACTAGAAGACCTATAAGGTTCCTTCCAACTCTGTCATTCTGTTCTAAGTTGTTGTTGACTCTTAGCAAATAAATAGATTTTTCCATGATGATTTGCTCCTAGCCTGGTCCTTCAGTTCTTTCATCAGTGGCTTACTCATCATAACTACAACTGAGTTAATTCATCTTGAGAGAACTTTATTCTAACTCAAGACTTGGGGAAAGGTTTGTAGTAAAGGTAGAAAAAAACAGGTTCATTCTCTTTCGGGGGTTTCTTAGTGCTCTCTTTCACCCAACACTTGCTGAGTTTATCCAATGAGGATTTTTCAAATTGGAATAACCTGGTAGATATGGTCATAATGAGTTGTTGGCAAGATGGCAGGAGGTGATTTCCAATGATATCTCATTGCTCCCAATAGGAGCTATCAAACAATCCTCTTTTTTAAACCATCAGTAGATGCTTCTAAGTACACAATTGGTTTCAGACCAGCACAAGATTTGCAAAATGTCACAGAGATAAAGTTTGCCTGAAAGCTGAGCCTGTCATGTTTTTCCTACAACCCATGTGGGTGGTATGAAAGCAATTGCAAAAATAGTCTCAATGTGAGGTGATGATTATATATATTTATACTTTAATATTAACATCATATTATATGAATAATGTGATTGTTTCATGGAAACAGAATTTGAACTGTTGAGGCATTTTGGGGGGGGGGAAATCATTTATCTGCAATGTCTTACCGCATAATTTGATTCCTGTCTTTAAAAATATCCAAGATGAGTTCATTCACTCTTTTGTCACTGAACTGAAAAATCAAACAATGATCTGCATATGTAAAGCAGTCATCCCAGATCAAATAACTCAGGCTTTTGTACTTTCTGACATGTTCTCAAATAACAGTTTTCAGTAGAGGAGATTCACAGATTCAACTGCAACACCCCAAGGCTTGATGCCTTAAGTGGCCCATGGGAGGTTAAACAACTGAATGGGCGATGAAAGGGTCAGAGCTGAGCAGCAGCATGCATTTATATGCTGCTTTTCTATAAAATAATCTTCAAAGGGGCATCGGACGATGAAACAATGGAAGAAACAGCAGGAAGAATAAGCAATTACTGTAAATGTGCAACAGTAATTGCAATTTGTTTCAGCTAGTGAAAGATGGCAAGATACACTTTTCCAACCACAGAATCATGGAAAAATGTCTAGGACATTGGTAAAAGCATGTACCGGGAAATTTACATAACCAATGACATTGTGACTATTTATGTTGAGAAAAAGGTCACTTAGGAAATTTACATTCTGCACACTAGTGGAAGCTGTGTATCATTGCCATGACGTCCCATATGTTAAGAAAAGTTGTGAATGAAAACAGATGCAGTGTTTGTTTGTTTGTTTGTTTGTTTGTTTTAAAAAACCCCAGATGCTATCCCAATAACCTGTTTAGTAAAACAGACTGATTTTATTTTGATGTTAGAAACAGAAGGCAATATAGTTCTTAAAAACTGTGTCAACCCTGAAGCTGACCTGGCCGAAGCCATCTTGGAGCTTCTGTGTTGCCACACTGGAGTGAGGAATAGGGAGGGGAAATTGGAGATAGCTGGGGTCAGTGGTGGGTTCCTTCCGGTTCGGTGATAGCGTGCTTCTTAGTTCAACATAAAACCACCTTCCACGTTAATGCTAGAGAATTAAAATAGCTGAGGCACGGCAATCCACTCTGCCGTGCTAATCAGCAGTGAAGATAAAGGTAAGTAAAGCGCAGGGGTGGGCGGGCCCAGCTGATCATCGAAGTGAACTGGTTCACTCCCAGCTGATTGTTGGAGCTACTGGTTCAGGCAAACCAATCCGAACTGGTAGAATCCCACTCCTGGCTAGGGTGTTTAGTCAAAATAAAATATTTTTCCCTGGGAACCAATGACGTTCTCACACCTGACCAGAAGAATGAGGAGTGATGACACCAGACCTGCAGACGTTGCCTTGATTGGGCCATGTGACTTATTGTTTGGGTTGAGGGGAAATTTTTTTACTTTTAATTAGGCAAAAACCAAGGGGCCTTCCAGAGTTGGTTTTCACCAGATATGTGCGAATATGATATTTCCAATAAAGATTCCTTGAGGAATCTACCTGCCTTGGAGTTCTTGCTTGAAATGGATCTATTACTTGGAACCCTGACACACTGACCTGAGTGATCAGAAAAGTGGCTCTCTTGAAAATCAGTGAGGATTTTTGAAGATAATTGCATAATTAGAATACATGTAGGGAAAAGTGGACAACATTTAAATACTTAATACATTTCTGTGGGAAAGTGAGGCTCTATAGCAATGACAATAGCATTTATATACCACTTCATAGTGCTTTAAGGCCCTAAGTGGTTTATGGAGTCAGTATATGGCCCCCAGCCATCTGGGTCCTCATTTTACCAACCTCAGAAGGATGGAAGGCTGAGTCACCCTTGAGCTGTTCAGAATCGAACTCCTGGAGTGAACATGAGTTAGCCTGCAGGACTGCATTCTAACCACTGCGCCACCCTGGTGAAGATAAGATATAAGTGGGACCTGGAATTTCCCCTGTTAAATTCCTTGTGTTCAGAGAGTATATATATTTCTTTTTATTACCCATGTAAGTCATTTTTTTGGGGGGGGTTCGTTTCTACAGCAAAATGGAAGAAGTTCTTTGAGGTTGGACTGTCGGGGCTCCAGGCAGCCCATCTGTGTTAGGGTATCCACTAACTTCCAAGATTCAGAGCTTAAGGCATTCATTTGGATCATCACCCCCAAGCTGTTCCAGAAGGGAATCAAAAAGAAGTGCTACATGTTAAGCAACTGTGCATATATGTCCTACACAAAAGAAATAACATTGTCAGCAGAGTAATAACGCAAATACCGTAAAGAATGTTTTGGATTAGCTTATTTTTTTGCAAACCTTTTAAAAAAAATCTAGAACACAGTTGGCTGTATTATTGCCATATTAAGTACTTATACTTAACATGGAGCAACTGATGAATTTCTTTAAATTATTCTTTTTTTTCCCCCAAGAAAAAAATCAATTCAAATATGTTTGATTTTCTTTTCAGTTAAATTTTACAGGTATCACAAAGACATAAGTTTCATTTGTACCAAAGTGAAGAGACAAGGTAATGTTGATTCTCTATATTTTCTTAAATGATCTGCTATTTAGTAACAGCAACAGAGATGGAAGGGATCTTGGAGGTCATCTAGTCCAACCCCCTGCTCTCGCAGGAGACTTATAGTAGTTCTGATAAATGGCTGCCCAGTCTCTTCTTAAAAGCGTCCAGTGATGGGGCACCCACAACTTCTGAAGGCAATTTCTTCCACTGTTGAACTGTTCTCACTGTTAGCCATTTTCTCCTTAAGAGGTATATAATGAAAGAATTAAGAGACAGAAGTCTAATAATCAACACATATTGCTGTAGCTGCACATATAACCTTGTGGCTTTTCAAATAAAATGAATAAGAAAACTATCCTTATCAATGAAAGGTGTGAAAATGGTTTGCCACTCAAACTCACTGACTCTTCTGTAGCTGTATGGACCCTCACAGCAACTGTGTACATTGTAATTATCTGGGAACCTGTTTATATTCTCTCTTTTTTCCCCCAGAAAATATACAAAAAATGCCCTAATTTAAAATAAACTATCCACTCAATCATCTCAGCCTCCAATGATTTCCAAACTATGCCCTGTTCAGGTAGTGTTGATTGTAAGAGTTTTAAAAAATCTATTGCAGTAAGTAAAATGTAAAAAAAATAAAAAATAAAAAAACACCTCAAAACTATTGATGTATTAATATTTGGGTATATCCTCTTTGTGCAAAATATTCTATCTTGGTGAGTGGTTTTTCCCCCTTATCTTTATCCCATGACCCCTCTCACATTAGTTGTTATAATGAACTTTTAATGAAAATTGAGATAAAACACTTTCTGATCTGCAGTTTTAAATATTGTGCACCCAAAATTGTTAGATGTACGAGAACACTTCGCTTGTAGTGCTGACATTAATTATAATGGCAATGTTATCAAATAATTACCCCCATGGGTAAATTCAGAGAAGAAGAGATGCTGCCATTGAAATTTATTCCCAGAATAACTACCGTTTATTGGCTTCTGGCTATACTTTGAATGACAAGCACACGTTAGAACAGAATTATAGACCAGGGGGGAAAAAAACTGTATAGATTACTTCTCAGCACGGTTGTACATCAGATTGAAAATTATTTTTTCAGCTAGTAGAAATTTCAGGCCTGATGGATTGAAAAGGAAAGCCTTAATGTAAAAGAAATAAAAACAAGTGTTTGTAGTTATTCCCAAGCACATATGTCATAAGAGTGAATGCATATGTATGTGTGCGTTTTGTCCATAAATGTCTATAGGCCAAGCTTTGCTTTTGACTAACTGTCATCTTTAAACTTTAGCACTAGAACAGCAATTGAATTCATTTATACTGGACTTCAAAATCCTGACTATAGCATTCTTATTCTGAATCTGTGTGATACCCTTAGACTTAGAATAACGTTATTGTCACTTTGAATGTACATTAATCGACATACATTAAATGAAATTTCGCTGCTCTCAAAGGGTCACCACCTTCAATATACACTACATAAATATGACTAGATACATACATACATACAGGGGTGGGTTCTACCTACCTTTACTACCGGTTTGCAACGGGGCCGCGTGTGCGTACTCACTTTGCTTGTGTGCTCTTCTGCACATGTGCAGAAGCATTCTGATGATGTTGGGGTTGGTGGGCGGAGCCTCCCGGCGGTTTTACTACTGGTTCTATAGAACCGGTCTGAACCCGGGGCAACCCACCACTCATACATACATACATACATACATACATACATACATACATACGCATATACCCACATATATGATAGAGAGAAACAATACAATCTAGTTCAGATGTATACGTGTGCATGGCATGAAAAACAAATCTCACAAATTTACCAGATGGATAGCATAAGGAACAAAGTTGTTACAGAATCTGGTAGTCCTGCTAGAAATACTTTGAAACCTTTTCCCAGAGGAGAGCACTAGAAACAGACTGTAAAGTGAGTGTGGGGGGAATCTCTAACAATGGTTTGAACTCTAAGCACATAGAGCTTATAAGCAGTATCCTGAATACCGGGAAGTGAACGTCCTATAATCTCCTTGGCTGTCCTTACCACTCTCTGTATGGACTTTCTACCTGAGGCACTGCTGCCACCAAACCAAACAGTGAGACAGTTTGTTAAATTGCTCTCAATTGTGACTCTGTAAAAAGTGGCCAGGACAGGAGAAAGATGTGCTCTCCTCATCCGACACAGGAAATGCAGACACAGGAAATGCTGGTTTGCACACTTCACTAAAGGTGACATGTGGAGAGACCAGTTCAGATTGTTAGTTGTCTGCACCCCAAGATACTTAATAATGTTGACCACCTCTATAGCTGCATCCTTGATACTTAGTGGAGTATGACTATGTTGGCTCTTTCTAAAATCTACTATGATCTTCTCTGCTTTATTTGTTATAGTTTTCAGCAGTCCAACCAGCACACAAGTAAATAATTCAGCAGGATTCATGTATAAAAGAAACTTCTTTATATACAATAAAATAATCATGATGCATGTATACAATACCCATGCAGCTCTTGCAACATGGTAGCAAGTACAAGGACAAGAAGCAGAACTTAGAATCCAGAAGTCATTGGCTGCCTTGTTGTTATGGCTATCCCAGCTCATAATTACACTGACATTATTAACATTTAGAACCAGGTTATTTTTATTTCACCAGTCCACCAGAGCCTTCATCTTTTCCCTGTAAGCATCTTCATTGTCATGCTGAATAAGACTCACCACTTCCCTGTCATCCACATACTTCAAATATGATTCATAGCATCCCTAAATCAGGGATGGGGAACTATGGTCCTTTTATGACTTATGGACTTCAACGGGCTCAGGAATTCTGTGGGTTGAAGTCCACAAGTGATAAAGAGGCCCACCTCTGCCCTAAATGTGTAAATACCCTGTTGTATTCCTATTTGGTATTAAATGTACCAATAGAAGAGAGTGCACCTTCACAAAATTTGGTGAATGGGATAGAACAGCCATCAAAGCATATGTAAAACCTAGAGCCAACCCAGTCTGGTTTGCCTACAACAATATTTTGAGTAACTACTCCATCATAAAGAATAAAGTGAATGACAGAGGCTGTAAAACTGTACTTGTTGGGCATTATCTTATTGTTTATGATATAGCTGATGTGGTTGGAGTTATCTACCAGAAAAATGGCTGCTTCTTCATGAAGCAGAAGCAGGAAGACATACGATGCTTTTTAAACAAACAAACAAAAAAACAATGGGAAGACATCAGTAATAAAGATTCACAGACAGGGAAAAATGAACAAGAGGCATTTAGTCCCAGCGTGAAGTCTCAAGATAAGTAGTTTAATTGCCAGACTGCGTTGTCTGGAAAAAAGAGGAAATCTAACCTAAATTAAAAGATTAGGGAAACTTTTTTCCTCATTGGGTGGCAACAAATAGAAGAAATGGAAGAGTCTGCTCAAGAGAGAATAAAAATAAAAGTGCTGTGAATGTTGTCAATATATATATCCATTAAGTTTGCTTTAGCAAAACCTCCCTTTGCCCCTGTATCCAGCCCTACATTTCCATGGCAACTGGTCTCATCAACAGAAAAAAAGGATTTTTCTTTCTTTTTTGGTCAGTGATGTGTCCAAAAACATAAAACCATTTCAATTTGGGGCAGTGCAATCCTCTTAAATCAATGCAACATACCTAATAATTATACTTACCATTTTCCATAAATCTTCCTAAATCTATCAATCCATCCTTAGAAGTCCATGTGTCCTCAGCCTGTTACCCACCAGTGTCACTTCCTAAAGTCCTTTGCGTCTACAAGCAGCATGAACACAAAAATGTCAGTGGCTTTAGAGAAACATACCTGGAGAGTACAGTAGTTTTAGTGCAGCTTTATTTATTTTTTTCTTCTTTCTTCTCCATTTTTGTATTTACTAAACCTGGATCTGATCCAGAGAACCTAGAAGTATAGGACAGAACATAGTATTTCCTTTTGATCAGATTGGTCCTTATAATAGAATAATAGAATATCAGAGTTGGAAAGGACCTTGGTGGTCTTCTAATACAACCCCCTGCTCAAGCAGGAGACCCTCATCAGGAAATCTGATGAGGTGGGGAGTGTAAGTGAGTGACAACCAGGCCGGGGACTGGTTTGGGGGCATGGCCAGCCAATGTTATTACTGTTTCTCTGAACTACTAAAAATTTTTACTACCGGTTCTTGTAAACTGGTGCAAACCGGGAGCAATCCACCACTGCCCAAGCCCAATGTAACAGGGTGAGTTCCTGTGCTCGTCTTAGCTCCTGCCAACCTAGCAGTTTGAAAGCATGCAAATGCGAGTAGATAAATAGGTACCACTACAATGATACACTGCTCCATGATGTCATGCTGGCCACATGACCACAGAAATGTCTTTGGATAGTGCTGGTTCAATGGCCTTGAAACCGACATGAGCACCACCCTCTATGATCAGCAACAACTAGCAGGATAAAATTCACAGGGACTCCTTTTACCTTTTATGCACACTCACTCTCTCTCTCTCTCTCTCTCTCACACACACACACACCAAATAGCAAGATTCAGGTTCTACCTTACATTAATGATATCCAAATTTAGTAATATATAGAAAATATAGCTTGAGATTTACAACCTACAATAAGCCTCCTTTACTCGAATCGATTTTAGCCAGTACTGTGAAGGATGGTGCCTGGAGATGGGAGGTAATGCGATGAACTACAGTGAAGTGGAAGTTTCCCAGAAGGAAAGAAACACATGGGGTGGGGGTGGGGTGTTTTCAACAAGAGGCAGCCCAGCCCAGAGATCAATAAGAGATGGAGAAAGAGAGTCAGGATAGCCACTCCCTAAATTCTCCCAAGATATATTGGATTTAGTACGGCAATATTCTGTCTATTGTGTGCAAGCATTTAAAGAAATGCAATCCAGGACTATAAGCTCATCTGTAAATTAAAAAAAAAAATCTGAAAGCAAGTAGTAGCATTTTAGTCCCATAGTACTGTCATTATACAGTCATCAGGAAATAAGTTTTTTTAAAAAAAAATTCCGGAGATATTTTAAGAATTGCAATAAGAAAAAACCCAGAGATAAAGGGTATGCTAATTAAATAATATTGTTTCTCTTCTGCTTATAGTGTAAAGTCATTGTTTAATATCATCCTCCTCCCCATTTATGTTTCTTTACAAGGTACATAGACGCCATCAGATTCAAACATGGTTGCTTCCTCTGGGAACTTTAAAGCATACTTTAAAGTAGCTAATACTTAAAATGATTTCCCTCGAACGGCGACTGTTCTTTTGAGACTGCGATCAGTTATTATCAGCTTTTCAGTATTCAGCACCATTAGCAGCCTCTAAAGGGTAAGAATTAGAGGAGATATAATGATTATGACAGCAACACTAACAAGACAATATCTTGCATTTCAGAGAACCCCACATTTTGACAGATGGAAATGAAAATATTAATTTGGCAGAGAGGCAGAACAAAATAATACTTAATACAATATATGGAGAGGGACAAAGGAGGCTAGGTCAGGATGATGTATACATTGCTCTAAGTGTAATGGGAAAAGATGCCCCTGGAGATGGTTTCATTTCACTATTAATGTAGAGTCAGGTCAGCTTCAGAGCCAGATGATACAAACTAAGCCATAGTGGTGCAGTGGTTAGAGTGCAGTACTGCAGTCTAATTCTGCTGCCTGCCGGCTGCCTGCAATTTAACAGTTCGAATCTCACCAGGCTCAAGGTTGATTCAGCCTTCCATCCTTCCAAGGTGGGTAAAATGAGGACCCAAATGGGAGCAATATGCTGAACATAAACTACTTAGAGAGGGCTAAAGCAATGTAAAGCGGTATATAAGTCTAAGTGCTATTGCTATCACTAAGCAATGGAAGGGGTAATGTACACTGACAGAAGGGTGGGCTGTACCTTTAAAGGGTAAAGGCTAGCATCGTATGACAACCAGAGAAGAGGTGAGGAAAGCTGGGCTGAAAAGTACTGGTCATTATGGAAGCTCACCCATAGTGCATCAATCAGTCCAATCTACTTCAATAGGAGATAGACAGAGATTCCCATGCCAATTTCTTCACACTCTTGGAGAAAGGCAGGATATAAATGTACAATAAATAAATTAAAATAAGATTCATGGTTAGAGCACATGTCTAAGGAGATTCTCAATCATCCAGGACAGGGTTGTCCCAAAGGTGCTTTTTCAAGAGGCAACTGGACTTTTCAGTTTTCCTTTCCATTCCTTCTTGGATGAGAAGTGAAACATCTTGAAAGAAAAACCAGAAAGTCCAGTTGCCTCTTTAAAAAGCACCTTTGGTTAGAGCACATTTCCCCCCTAGATTCAGCTGGGTGAAATCCAGCAGGTTCTGACAGGTTCTGAAGAACCGATAGCAGAAATTTTGAGTAGTTCAGAGAACTGGCAAATACCACCTCTGGCTGGCCTGAGAGTGGGGTAGGAATGGAGATTTTGCAATATCCTTCCCCCAGGAGTGGAGAAGGAATGGGGATTTTGCAATATCCTTCCCCTGGAGAGTGGTGGGAATGGAGATTTTGCAGTACCCTTCCCCTACCCTGGCCACCAAGCCACGTCCACCAAGCCACACCATGCCCATCAAGCCACGCCCACAGAACCAGTAGTAAAAAGAAAATTGGATTTCACCACTGCCCTAGATGATCTGAGACTTCAATTTCCAAAATACCCAGCAGCATGGCCACTGGTGGAAAGAATTCTGGGAACTGGAGCCCATTATATCTGGAAGGAACCACTTTGAGTGTATATTAAGAAGTCAGACTGAGATTGGAACCACAAAGCTCAAATAGCTCCTTAGGTGACCTTGGAATGATCCTTCAGAATAAATAACTTCACAAATTTCTTAAGGTGGTAAAATGCACAGGAGGAAAGCAATGTCTCCTATGTGTGCCCACTTGATTATTGAATAGATAGCAACATCAGGTATGTACTGATGTTTTCCCAACAAATCAAACTTAACCTTGATGGAGCTGGCACTGCCATATCCTCCTGGACAGTAATAATCTGAATACATTTCTTTCATTAGTTTACTATTGATTTTCACACAGGGAGGGGGAAAAAGATGTCCATGTATATTCAACCATGATAAACATTATTTTCTCATATTTACTCTGCCCATTTATAAATTATAAGGGAGTAGAGTGGGGATGGAATTATATTTGTGTAATTTCATCAAATATCACTACCTTATGTGAGTGTTTGGCTAGCACCTAAGTGTTACGTTGTGTGAAGATATACAGTATGTAGTATAAATAGAAAGCTTGCAATATATATGTGTTTAAAAATTGTTACAATTGAAACAACAGTTGTATTTTTCAGGGATACAAAAACGGTGCTAATTGCACCTCAATGCTATACATGTTCTTTACAAAAATACAGCATGATTTCAAATACTGGGGCAGGAGACAAGGAGCTATCCCTCTAATTGTTGCAAAATTAGATTTTTACAAAAGCAAAAAGCAGTCCTAAGGGGATAAATCATATATGGAAAAATTGCCCACTCACAAGGTGCTCAGAGAATATTTAGGCATCTCTTGGAGTGCAATTTCAAAGGAAAATGGCTATATAAATTAGATAAATAAAAAAGGGCTGGACCTTCTATCAAAAAATTTGAAATATTGGACATTGAAATAAGAAAAAGTATATAGCTGCTATGAAATGATTATTCACCTGTTATTTGCCATTATTATCCTGAGGTTTTGCTGTGTAAGCAAACAAAAGAGCAGAAAATATTAACTTTTCTTTTAAAAAAAGGATCTTGAAATGACTACTTGAGGTTATATTTCTATATCTGCTCTTGATGAATATGTGAATTATTTATATTGTTCAATTTGTTTGACAAACATCACAACAAACCTAAAGTATGCCTTGGGGAAAAAGACTGCAAACAGTTTAAATAAAGTTTAATTATTAATTATTTTTCAGCAAGATGGCTCTAAAATCTTGATGGGCTGTTAGTAGCGTTAAGTGAAATGTTGTCTCTACTGCCTTTTGTGTAGACTCTCATACAGCACCTCCTTTACATTTGACAGCATGCAGCCATCTCTACATAGGGCAATTTAGATGGAAGCTAAAATCCACCCCCTTCAAGAGTCAAACTTGAGTCAATTTGTATGAAAAGAAGAACAACTTTCAGTTGCATCTTCATCTCTTAAAACTCAAAATGTGACCCAATCCAAGGGGAGGATATAGTGGTGGTCATCGAGGCCAACTCACCATGGCCAACTTGACACAGCCATCTCACTGTGGCCATCTTACCACAGCCGATTACCTGCAGGACAACTCGGCATAGCCAACTCACCATGGGGCAATTCCACATGGGATAACTCAATACAATAAATGTTATCTGCCACTGTTTCTTTGACATTATTTTAACATTTGTCCATTTTCACAAAAATGGAAACAATGTTGAAGAAACAGTGGCAGATAACATTTATCATGTTGAGTTATCCTGCATGGAATTTTCCCATGGCGAGTTGTTCTACAGTGAGTTGGCCATGGGGAGATGGCCATGGTGAGTTGGCTGTGGGGAATTGTCACTTTGGGGAGG
>JANHZT010007117.1:25161-36294 GCA_032468215.1 Stegonotus admiraltiensis | reverse complement strand
GGAGGAGGAGGAGGAGGAGGAGGAGGAGATGATGATGATGATAGACTGGAACACAATAGTATGGGTACGTGCTTCTTTAGGCCACCTCAAGTTGAGCAGGTCTCAGGGTTCCAAGTAATAAATCCATAGCAAGCAAGACTCCGAGGCATGTAGATTCCTCAATGAATACTTTTATTTGGAATTATCATATTGGCACATATCTGGTGAAAACCAGCTCTAAGGTCTCCTGCGGTTTTCACCTAATTAATAGTAAAAGTTTTCCCACTCTCTCAAAACAATCAGTCACCTGGTCCAATCACAGAACAGGCTGGCAGCTGGGTGATATCATTCCACCTTCTTCCAACCAGGTGTGAGAATGTCTTTGGTTCCCAAGAGAAAAATGTTGTTTTGTCTATATGCTTCCCTCTATCTCAATTTCCCCCTCTCTATCCCTCAGCTCCAGTGTAGCAACACTGAAGCTGTAAACAAAAAAAAGGGCTTCAGTCAGATCAGCTTCAAGGTTGATAGCAGGAAGAGAGCAGCTTCCAACACACTTTTATGATTCGACTCCAGAAACAACCCTAATTCACCCCTTTATCAATTCCACCTTAAATAGATAAGCTTAGCATGCAGGTCAATTTTAATAAGAAAAAAAAATGAGCTGTTTCTAATTGCTTAGAACTGGCTATAGAAGTTATGTACTAATTACACCCCCAAATAAGTACTTGCTGAGAAATATTAAAATAATACACAATATTAACAATAAAAAAGATACTAATATATTTCTTGCACAATAGCATATTCAGGTAAGAAGTATGGTTAGATGCAGTATAAAACAAAAGTTTATATGAACTGCATTGTGCTCATATATACTAGTGCTATTTCTCAAGTGGTAATAGATGAGTAGCTGAAGCACTTACTGATATTTTGCTCAGACACGTCAGATTTGTCAATATTTATATGACAGGTATATATTATATTCCATAATACATGAGTGATTCACACTGAACAGACGTGGCACGTAATCACACCGCATATAATAATAATAATAGGTTTTACTGTCCATAGATCTTATATAATAAATCTTATATTAATAACTTCTACTAAATATACCATGACCCATTGGGTCATCCTTCTTTTCACATATGATATTGGCTGGTCCTGATTCCTGTTCTTTGAGACCATCAGTAGAGGTACAATAAAGTGTCCTTCTCCTTCTCCTTCTTCTCCTTCTCCTTCTCCTTCTCCTCCTCTGATTCATGGAACTGCTTGCCATTTTGCTGGGGGAGGACATAGCAAAGGAAGAAATGGATTATGAGGAAAACTGCTCCCACTCAACATCCTGGTGTGCTTTCAAGGGTCCGCTCTCCAGGAAGGAAGATGGCTCATCCATTTACTACCAGAACTCACTAGCCAGCCTTACCTTTGCTAACAGGCATCAAAATCTCCTTTCTTCATAACTCACTGCCATTAAGGGATCTGCAGAGTTTGATCGCAATTCAAAGAAGCCAAATGCCACTTGCCCATTCGGCCTTGCCTCCCACTAGGGTGTGTACAGGAGTAAGTGGAAAGAGGACAGGGATATATCACTATCCCCTTGCAACCTATGGGTTTCTGGGAAATATAGTTTGGAATCACAATCACATGACCATGGCTAATTGTAGTGACATTGCAGTGGTTACAACTCTGTGAATACAACTGATATAAACATCCTCGCAATTTCAATCTCCCAGGAGTAATGAGTCCAGGATTTTGCTTCTTTAAGTTGGTTGATTCAAACTAAGTACTAATTCAAAATGTTTTGTGCTATAAGGCACTGTTTATTTGAAACATTAATTGAATGTTTCAAACAAACAAATGGCAGGACAGTGTTAATGTTATATAGATTTCAAATATGCTGGTTTCTCAGTTTTATGGATAAATGTTTTTATTTTGAACTCCTGTAGAACTCCTTTATTCATTCTAACTATTCAATGGCACTCAGATGTTTAGTTTTAAATGGTTAATTAATATTTCCTTCAAAGAATTCTGATTTGTTAGTCGTTGTGGAATATGAAAAAGTGTTAAACAATTTTTGGATTTCTGTAAAATTTTGGCTTTTCCAAGACACCTGAAATATTCCTTTTCTGTGGATTGATCTATTTAGCTTGGTATTATGAGAAAAAAGATAAATCATAATTCATGCTGAATGATCAGTAAAATTCAAAAATTATACAGTGTGTGGTACTTTTCAGAAGAAAGGAAAACATGTTTGGGCCAAGCAAAACCATGACATATTTTCGTTTGTTTTGCATTACTTTGTAATGTTGATAGTTTAAATACACTATTTTATTACTTTATTTGCTAATTATAGACCAGCATGTTCCCTCTAAATCATCTGACAAAGTGTAAAGACATTGAAGCTATCAATTAGATTTAAAATTAGAAGACTATGCAGCTAAAAATCTGAGCTCATTAACCTTAAATGCACGCACAGAAATAGTAATTAGATTTCCCAGTCATTGAATGAGGGCAAGGATGTAAATTAGAAATGTGAAAAAAGAAGTGGAAACAGAAATTTTATATACTTCAGGCAGTGGTGGGATTTAGCCAGTTTGTACCACTTTGGGAGAACCGGTTGTTAACTTTCTGAGCAGTTTGTTGAATTGGTTATTGGAAGAAATAATTAGGGCAGAGAACTGGTTGTTAAATTATTTGAATCTGACCACTGACTTCAGGTAAGTAGAAAGAATGTCATGTAGGGCATGTTAGAGCAGCTCTGTCTGTCTGTCTGTCTGTCTGTCTGTCTGTCTGTCTGTCTTCCATCCATCCATCCATCCATCCATCCATCCATCATCTATTGTTATCTAATTTTGATCAGAAATAATAATAAATCTCTAGTTTGTCCATTAATCAAATGGTATAGAGCATGAAACATAATTTCATCCTAATTTCTAAGCGTATAAGCAAAATAAATACTAACAATAAAAAATATTTGGATTACACCAAATATTCTTATGGCTATTTAGAGCTAACCCAGAGAACACTTTTATTTAAATCTTTTCATTCATGCTTAAATGAATGAATAGGAACTATATAAGAGATTTACAACCCCAAAATAACACATTTTTAAAACAAAAAGAATATGGACTTTTTTAAAAATAATTTTTAGTATACATTTATTGTGACATTAGAGACAAAATAACAGTTATAAGAAGCCTAAATACTGCCTGAATCAGAGCTGATGCAACTTTTTTCACAAATACATTCTTCAATGGTAGCAGACTATCCTTTAATTACAATTTTATGGTAGGCTAATATCTAGTTGTATAAATATAGTGAGATGTCAGCCCTCTCATGTAAACCAGACAAGAAACATGACAAGATTAACTAATTCTAGTTAATAGTAAGGCTATATTAACCATCAATGATGCTAGGAACAGTGAGTGGAACAAGGGGCAAACAAAGAACATGCTGGCTTGATAACATCAAAATTGATACAAAGATGAACATACAACAACTGAAAGAAGCTGGGCTTAACAGAGTAGCATGGAGAGCATTTGCTATAAAGCCGTCAAAAGTCGGACATGATTGAATGGTTAAAACAACAATATTAACAAAATCTCTGAGGGCACAAACTTCCTGCCTCCACTTTTAACTACTTGATTCATTATGGGACATATTCCTTAAGTTTGTTTCTTTGACTGTTAAGTGACTATGGATTCCTGCCTCCCTTTTTGTTTCCTAAGCAGCATCTCTTTCCCTCATCCCCCAAAGCCATTCATACATTCCATTATATCACGGCAGGGTAGGCAGCCACCTTGGGCCTGCTGACTGCTATAGTTATTCATTACTGTATCTAGAGGTTTTCAACTCAAACACACAGACCTAGTAGAAGCCTGGTAAAACAGAGGAACTGAAAGGAGAGTAGCACTAAAGGAACAAGGAAGGGGAGTTGCTGTAATGCTGCTGCTACCACTTTCTCTTCCACGGCCACTCCCAATTCACCTGTTATCTTTGGAGTAGTAGCATAAGCCACACAACTGGAAGTGAAGCCCATGAACTACAAGTTGGGCAGTAAATACATTTGATAAACAAACAAACAAACAAACAAACAAACAACAGACAATAGACATGTCAAGATGTTTGCAGCTCAACTATCATCTTCTTAAGAAATGAAATTTTTCAGCTGGGAGGTGAGACTTGTATTTTGAGAAGAGAATGTATATTGAGTGAATAAAGGAAGTTGTACAGAAATGACAAGAATATAGGGTGATTGAGGAGATGAGGAAAGATTTGGGCTATGCCTTTGGCTGCTGCAGGAACACTGAGGAGATGTACTGTGCGAGTCTCCTCATTCCTCTCACATCAACCATAGACTTGGAGTGGGGTAGGTGGGGATTGATGCCTAAGATCTCTTCCCATTGGAGGGAATATATAACAGATTTGCCTTGGGATGTGGGATTATTGGTTATAATAATGAAAGTATACAGAGATATTTGAAATCAATCTATTTTACTTCATATCTACCTGCTGGCCTATCTATTTGATAAATATTTCTTTACAAACATTTTATTTCACTTCATATCTATCTATACACTAAATGTTTCTTTATGATCTAGAAATCAACCAATGCAGGATCAGAGTAATAATAGCCTTTCCCGGTTAGCTATGGCAGCCTTCAAATGAGAATTCTTTAGAGAACAGTCATTAGTGGACATGAACTAGGTTTCCACCAAGTAATTTTAAGTCCTCCTCCTTTCAATACCTGTTGTAATAATCAAATGTCTCTTTTAATTTCCTTGATGCTAAGAAAGATAGAGGGACTTTCCTCCTCTCCTACACCCACCGCATTTCCCGTCTCAGCCATCAATAACAAATGGTTCTTGTAACAAGACCAATTGTGTGGCTGCTGTTTTCACAGCTAATTTCTCATGAGGGTAAAGTTAGGCTGGCAGGCCAGCTGAATATCTAAGGGACATTTCTGGGCTGCTTCTTTTAAGCTGACTTCATCACAATAGGTCCCATAAATGTTCCCTTCTAAATGACAAAATATAAACTAGATTATGATTTATCCTTTTTGCTGAAGCTATTGCCTAAAAGACCCTTTTATTAAGTAAATATGTGGGTGGGTAGGTAGGTAGGTAGGTAGGTAGGTATGGAAAAGAAAGAAAAAGAAAGAAAGAAAGAAAAGAAAGAAAGAAAGAAAGAAAGAAAGAAAGAAAGAAAGAAAGATATTCCTTGATTACCAGTAATGCCCTAAACTGTAACCCTCACAGCTCTCATAAAATACCCTTTTCTAAGGCTAAGCTGCTGTATAATACATATTGTTCAAAAATATAAAGAACTGCTTTCGGCCTAGCCATTGTTTTCCCAGGTTACTTTTTCTTCAAAGCTTCCTCTGATTAGTTCCATTCATTTACCGATACTAACAGGAAATGAGTCAATTTGTCAATGACTTTTGCAATCACTGACCTATTTTGTGTTTCAGATTTATATTTCTTCACACATTGTTCAGACAATAGGTTTATATAACAAAGCCTGAAAATACCTCAAGGCTACCTTGATATTTATACAAACTATGGAGCACGTAACTGAAAGAAGCATGCTTACATGCAGTTAAATGCCAGAGTATTCATTGCTAGCCATTATCAAGTTCAATTAGAGGAATCAAGGCAAACTATTCTTAATTCCAATCAGAAAAACAACAACAACCCTGTGCTTGTAAGGAGATCTTTTCATAATACATTTAGGGAAAGCAGAGGGTTTAATGCAGCCCTTCTCAAAACAATGTAAAGATATGCTAGATTCTCTGAGGATTAAAATATTCCATTAATATGGATTTTGCTTAGTTTTGTTTTAGCCTCACAGTAATAGAAACGGCAAGTCAAGTAGTCCCAGTTCAGTCCTCACTGTGGGGCAAAAATTCAAGAAATCTTTCCCATAAACTTACCTAAACTATAGGCCATAGAGGGCCAGAGTAAAAAAGCAGCTATACCAGTGGTGGGTTGCTACCAGTTTGCTTTGGATCAGGCGAACTGGTAGCAGCGGCAGTGGGAAGCTCCACCCACCCGCCCGGTTGTCTCTGCACATGCGCAGAAGCATCATGCACGCATGCACATGTGTGCCCACAAGTGAACCAGTAGCCAACGAAATTGAAACCCACTACTGAGCTGTACCACATAATGGAACAAATAACTCCCAATAACTCAGGCAGTAAACTAATTCCACATACAAAATGTCTAACAATAATATTCTTAGACTTTGCAATGTATTCTGTTGGGGGTAGGGAACTGATTGTGTTTATTTTTAATTACTTGGGAAAGAATGTGAAATTGTCAATATGTCTGCACTCTAATTTGATTGATTACACTGTAAAAATAAAGTCAGTTATAAAACTCATTGCCTGCTTTTGAGAAGACAATGGATAATTTAATCTTCCCTAACCTGCTTTTCATATTTAGCCTTTGGTTTCCAGGCCTATTAAGAACATTTATTGTTTCAAAATGTTAGTATGAATAAATAATGAGATATAAAAGAATATTGAGCATGTTATAATAACATTACAAAAGTCAGTGGCATGATCTCATCTGGAAAATAGTAATCCATTTTTCACCTGTAATTCAGGGGCTTATTGTTAGAGGTCATTGAAATATTTACCAACATTGATTAGAGGCATCTTAAATAGGTGGCAGTACATTGTATATAACTCTTAGTTGGTGAGATAGGACTAACAGTATGTTGACTTGCAAAGTAGTTATAAATGAGAGATTCTTGCTTTCATAGAATCGTATTAATGTTTCTAATAAAACTGGGTGAGTCATGGAGGCATTGGAGGCCCTCAGTAGCAAATCTTCCAAGAATTGTGATAATGGTGCATGTATTACTTTCAATAATGGACCATCACATGCAACCCACAAGTCATATGTGCAGCCTTTCATGCAGTGCCCCCAGTTTGGACCAGTTCAAGAACTGGTAGTAAAACCAGCAGGAGGCTCCGCCCACTGACCCACACGTCATCATAGGTGATCTGTGCATGCGCAGAAGAGTACACACACATGATGCAAACCAGTAGTAAAGGTAAGTAGAACCCACCCCTGCTTTCATGATATTAAAGACTGCAATGTAGGGGCTAGAAGAGCACATTATTAAAAAGAATAGGAATAAAAATAAAAATATGGAAAATAAAAATGAATATATTATGTGTTTATGGACGCTATGGATCTGGACTTTCCTCTTTGTCCTCATTCTCCCCTCATCTCCAAATTAACTAGTAGGTGTTTCTTTTCTTCTTCTTTTTTGTCCAATTGTTTTTTTTTTGTTTTTTGTTTTGTTATGTAAGTTTAAGCATGCCGTCCATTGTGGGGAGAATCTCTGGGATTAAAAGAAAAAGAATGAATTGCCTGGAATGATGTTTTTGTTTCAAATAATACTATTTTGGCATTCAAGCAATGACAGAAAGATACATCTAGGTTTGAATGGCAAAGGAAAACCCTAGGGTTAAATGGGCAGCCGTCCAAAACTAAAAAAGAGAAACAAAAACCAGGAAGATTGGGGTTTTCTATCTCAACATTGTATTGTGCAGCATGCTGGGAATTTTTTGGATGAAACAGTGGATGCTGCTAAGAAATGAAAAGAATTTTAAAAATAGAAAAACATAATCTGAGGTTGGGATGGCACAACAGTCTAAGGTACGATAAAGCTAGGTTGATATAGATTTCAAAAATCATATTAAAAGTGACAATAATGAATAGATATAAACCCAGACTTTACTAGAAAAGCCTTTATGAGTCTTGGCACAAGAAGTATTTTATAGGAAAGAAAGGGCTGGTAAAGAAAAACGGTTAACCTATTAGGAGTTGTTAGAACAAGAACATGGAATATAAGATGAAATCAGGAGAACAACTGACTGCATAGGGATTTAGTTTTCAATGGTTTTCATATGCACAGTTGCAGAAAAATACTATTTTTCACTTTTTTTCTTCAGCTTAAAATGACATACAGCTAACCATGCTGGAATACCAGTTTCTCCAGATAAATCAGCCCATTTTCCATAGTTTGTCCTTGTGCTTTATGTTCAGTAAGAGCAAAGTATGACTGTTTTGGGAAAAGCATTTGTTTTAGAGAGGCATCTTCGCCTTCCGATAAATTGAACATAATGTTTGGAATCAACAATTGTCCGGTGACAATTCCAGTTTATGTGGTGGTAATCCAAACGGTTCAATTGAATCAAGGAATTCGGTTGGAAAATGAGTACTGTTAGCTCCTTCACTACCGCATTGAAGGAACAATACTTTTTTTTTCATCATTCAGAGAAACATCTAATGAATGTGGAATACAGATGTCATTTGCTTATGATGTGTTTCTCTAACGTGTGTAATGTTTGCATAAAGACTGCAACTGTTCCTAAGATTTGAAGATGTTGTATGTTCTCCCTATGCACAGGAATGGTAACACATTTTAATGAAAAACTCCAGATGAGTTTATTGAGAATGCCTGGGAAGCCGTTTGGCAGAATTCTGATTGAAAAGGTAAAAAAAAAAGTGTCAACGAGTAATATTTGTAGAGCAGTTTTATGTTAGGCAAGGATGGGAAGACCAGATTTAATCTTTAACTGGTTTTTAAAGAATACAGGAATTTGAGAAAAAATAGTATGTATTTCTTTATTGAGAGAAATTATGTAATAAAACGAATACATTTGATTATGGATTGTTCTGCATGAATATGAAAATTGCTTGCTGAATCTGATAAGAGAAGTGTATGATGGGGAAAACGTGTGAGAATAAAGGCAATGCATAGTAAATGGTTCAGCATTGAGCAGTGTATAAGACAAGCATGTACAATGTCTCGGTTGTTTAATATATTAATGGATAAATGTATAAGCAATGATTGTAGTGAAGTTAGAAGTGCAGGTGTAATTTGGGGATATCAATATATATGTGTTTTACTACGCATCTGATGAATATATGTCTCTCTGTGTGTATGTATACAGCATGCACACATATATGTGTATGTGTATTCAGTGTATGTTTATGTATATGTATACAAACACATCAAATGCCTAGTGTACACACGCACACATACATGTCATTAGCTGAAAAGCTATGATTTTCAAGCACATACAGTATATTCTATCCATGCAACAAGTAGTATAAATCTGTAAATTAATGTATCAAGGACTAGGGTGGATATACTTGACAGGGAAGTAGAAACTTTGTGTATAGTACTGTGTTTCTTCACACTTTGCTATAGAGAAATGTAGTTAGAAATCAGATGAGAAATAGAGTGGAAATGAGATATTTGAGGAGCCTGGGTGGTAAGAAAATAGATAGACCCATGAATTTATGAATGCTTAGTGAAAGTCAATTCAGTAAAAAAAACAAAAACAACAACCCTATATTTTGAGTACAGAAGTATATTCAGTATAGCAAGAAAAAAATAGGGTGAAATTCTATAAAATAATATCTATGAAAGAAGATTGAATGACTAAAAGAAAGGAGAGACTGAGAATGGTGATTGAATGGAGTCTAAAGAACAAAAGGCAACATATGAAAGCATGTTTTTTTTAAAAAAACAGCAATGTATAGGCAGATGAAGTAAATGACATTGGTGCAAACTAGTTTTAGGGTTTTTTTTTAAAAAAAGCTTTAATTTCTTTGGTTTATTATTTCTTACTCCTTTTCTGCACCCCATAACTACTTACCCCAAATTGAATGTGTTTGTACAAATATATGTATCATTTATGATTGTAGTCATCCTAATCCTGCAAGCAAGTTAAATTTTGTCATGTTTTTCAGCTTGCTTTATATGCTAACTCCCTACATGTGCTTTTCATTACATTCTATATGCACTATCCTTTACAGTTAACTTTGCACAGTATTTTGTTCCACCCTGTCTCCTTTCTATCAGCATGCAATATAAGTGCCTTGGCACTCTTACACCGTTAGTAATCATATTTTACAGCCATCACGATTCCCTTAAGAGCACCTAAATTTTATATCCTGAGCTTACACAGCATACCATTCTTCATTTCACCAAATTTTCAGTTTGATATTGTGTCTCGCTGGCAGTAAAAAGATGTGTCCTGATCTTGAACTGATACACATGAAGGCCATTCACTGGCAAACACCGCAAATAACATCTCATGATTTTCCCAGTCTGAAATTTGTGCTCAAGAAAGCTCGGTTTGCTTTCTTTTGGTTGTTGTTCCATTTTGTTTTGCTTCATTATAATACATAATTTAGTTATAATTTTGTTTTGGCAAACTCTGCTGCAGCGGTGAAGAAAAATAAACAATATCTAGTTTCATAGTGTCAATTGTCCACTCGTAGCACAGGGACAAGAGTCTGTTTTTATTCATAGTGGATTATCTTATTACAGCTATACTTCCTGCAGCATTTCAATAGATGCTAGTCATCCCCACTGTTTTTATGCTAGAAAGATGCTGATGTTATTCTTTCTTTTTTTTTAACATTAACTATATTTTATTGTGTTGACTATAAATTAGTATATGACAAGATTAGTACAGCATATGACAATATAACACAAACACATTGTGCTCACATTGCAGCACTGGTCAAAAGGGCTCAGCAGAGATTATACTACCTGAGACTTCTCAGGAAACAACAACTGAATGAAAAACTGCTGGTGACCTTCTACCACTGCACCATAGAGAGTATTTTAACCTACTGCATCTGTTTATGGTTTTTCAGTTGCACAGTGGCAGATAGGATAGCGCTCCATGGGATTAACGTCATTGCCCAGAGGATCATTAGTTGCCTTCTCCCCTCTTTGGAAGACCTTTATAGCTCCTGCTGCCTTAAGAAAGTTCAAAACATTCTTAAAGATCCATCTCATCCTGGACACCCTTTTTTTGAACTATTACCATCTGGCAGACAGTACAGGATAATAAAAAAAAAAGGAAAAATAGGCTGAAAAACAGCTTCTATCCCAGGGCAGTAACTAAATTGCATTCTACTGTATAGTGCAATATTAATGCAATATTGGGTTTTCAGTTCTTAATATTACCCATATTTTATTAAACATGCAAAAAGTAATGTCTAAAACAGTGGTGAAATCCAAAATATTTACTACCGGTCAGGGGTGAAATCTAAAAAATTTCGCTACCGGTTCTGTGGGTGTGGCTTAATTAGTGGGTGTGGCTTGGTGGTAAGG
>JANHZT010007116.1:30240-42958 GCA_032468215.1 Stegonotus admiraltiensis | reverse complement strand
TGGCTGTTCACCGCCCTGAGTCCTTCGGGAGAAGGGCGGTATATAAATCAAATAAATAATAATAATAATAATAATAACTTGCTTTTAAATAGAATTTATACCCCAAAATCACAGGACAAGACAGTGTATATGCCATTGCTTAAAAATAAATGGGTGTTTTTCCCAAGAGCATATCATCTTACAGTTGGAATCTCAGTCCAGAATTGGAACGATTTTAAATCAGGCATAAACTCCACAATCTAATTTAATCTCTTTGCTGCAAAGATATTGTAACTGAATCATTGCATATGCAAACTTGAACTCTGTAGATGAGACATGACATAACAAATGTAAAAATTAAGAGTATACAGGAAACAGAAAAATTGTTTTATTTTGATTTTTTATTTATTTATTTATATGCCACCCTTCTCCGGAGACTCAGGGCGGCTTACAAATTAGAATACAATATCATAAGTTCTGCCAAACTATTTCAATTGTTTGATTGTTGTGGAGTTCAGGTGAAATCAAATCTGAGTGGATCAAGTGATGGAAGGCTGATGTGCATTGCCTGACTCACCCCTCTTCCCCTTAGTAGCTTCCACTGTGACTTACTCCAATGGCCCAACCACTACTCCACACCTTTGCAGTGCCTCCTCTTTCCTACTTTCCTTTAGCTGCCTCCCAGATATCCCAGCACAGCATATTCCTCAGCCTATCTACATTCAACGTGTAGAATACAGGACAAGCCCTTTGAGTTTTCTTGATCTCTGAATTAAATGGAGAATATACTGTGGAATGTAGCCAACATTCCCTTGTAACCATGCAGGAGGGAAGGAAGGTGCTAGAATGAGTAGAAGGCCAACAGGTCAGCCAGTGAGATATGTTTGTGCTATAATACTAGTGGTGGCAATTGAGGGAGAAGGTAAAGGATGATTTCGGGAAGATTTGGGAATGAAGCATATGGATTAATGTCCACATCAAGACAGTAATAGTGGATGAGAGAACATTGGATGGATGGGAAAAATCAATGAAGTATGCTGTTCTCGGTGCATGGACTAAATATGTGCTTTGATTCAGTACAGATCACATGAAAACAGCTGTATAATGCAAATATTTGTTTGTACACAGAATATTTTACCCCCCACCAAGCCATGTCCACAGAACCGGTAGTAACAAATTTTAGATTTCACCATTGGTATTTCATATACAGTATTATATTCACATATTCTGATACTAAGGAGTTATACATTCTACTACTACTCCCCACCTGAAAAGAACTCTGCTTCAACTGCCAGTTGTGTCACATTCCGTTACCGCAGTTCAAACTGGCAGACATTCCACTCCTTCACTCAGGAGTGGTCTGGGGCTCCTTACAGTACTAAACATTGCTACCTTGCCAAATGTCTACGCCTTCCACCTATGGAACTGCTTCCAAATTCAAGGCGGCAGGAGAGATTTTCCCTTATGAGTTTCAATCACTGACCACCACTGAGCCAACGGATTGTGAACCGAATTTCTCCTGCATAGTGTCCCAGCCCCAAATCATTTCTTACACTGACCTCCTCAGTTCAGACGAATCCGAAAAGAGATTCGAAAAGAGGGGGAAATGCAGGAAAAGATTTACAGATGTGATTAGAAAAACACAAGTAAGGGAAGCTGCAAAAAAGTATCATCAAAGTCATCCCAAAGTCAATAGAGAGGCTGTAAAAAAGTATGCATCTAATAACCCCTATGTTAATCAGGCAGCTACAGCTAAATACAATGAAAAGGTATCACAAATCAGATAAATGCCTTGGACTAATAAGTATTTGTCTGGTTTTAAATATGAACCTCAGATTGATTACTCCAGGGAAAAGGTTGTTGACCTCAGACCTCGGTTACCCTGTGCCTGGTGCCGTGCCCTGAAGTGGCAGGATGAGATTCCCAGGATGTGCTGCAGTGGCGGTAAAGTCCATCTCCCTCCCCTTGCGCCATACCCTGAACCCTTACACAGCCTTCTCACCCATCAGCATCCAATGGCAAAGCACTTTCTTTCTGCTGCCTGGGAGTACAATGGATGCTTCCAAATGACATCTTTTGGAGCCAGAGAGGTGCAGGAGGGAAATTTTATGCCAACATTCAAAGTGCAAGGGCAGGTCTACCACAGGATAAGAAGTATCATGGCGGGGCCTCAGCAGCAGCCTTCATTTCTCCAGATATACTTTGTTGGTGATGACAATAAGAGGGACATTTGTTGTGGAATCTACCCAGGCATTAATCCAGAACTGGTTAGTTCAATTTCCCTCCTGCACCTCTCTGGCCCAATCACATAGTTTCATAGCAAAGCACGGGTATCCAGCTAGTACATTATAAAATACATTATAAAACCTACTCATCAATGATGTAAAAATATGGCTGAAAATCCAATCAGAAATCTTGTATTCATGCTAAATGTATGTCTATAGACATAATAGAATGGAGCCATAGAAAGGTTTGGTGGCAAAATTATTAAAATCTCATCCTGGGATAGAAATGCTAATTATGTTAATAGTAGAATTTTTCAAGATAATAATTTGAACATAAAATAAATTTAGGTGCTCAAGTCTAGCAATAGCTAATTTCTTATTGAGACAACTATGTTGATGCTTCTTTTTCACAATCAGCTTCAAATATTAAAGGTCCTTTATTCAGAAAATAGAATGGCTTAATTAGAAGACCACAAAGCATTTGATGACTCCAGAATACTTCACAGAATTTGTAGTTAGTTCCACTTTTGATCTTAAGAACAAATATCAGCCTTCAGTAGGGTGATATTTGAATCCCAAACCATACAATAATTCAAACATGGTCAGAAATATATTTTAAAATCAGAGTTTACAGTGGTACCTTGGTACTCAAATGCTTTAAAACTGATCAAATTTGGCATTTGATGTGAAAATTTTGTCCCGGTACTTGTTTGGTACTCAATGCACAAGCTAAAACTTGTTGACTCACTACATTATTCCTTATGGGAAAAAATTGTTTGGTACTTGTCATTTTAATTACTCATCACACCTTCCAGAACCAATTAATGACAAGTACCAAGGTACTATCGTACTTAAAAAGGGGGTTGGGACCCTTCATTACCAACTAAACATTCATGAGAAAACCTTATTTGGAAAGATGGCATACGAATTTTGAAAATAAGTAAAGTAAGCAAAGAAGGATGAAGGATACCTAAACTTTTAATAATAACAGTTCCTTTGACTAATTTTTATAGATGATGCTAGCTGCTGACAACTGCCAGATTGCCACAAGTTATAAATTAAATAAATAAATACAACTAAATAAAAGAATTTTCTATCTATATTAAAAGATGCAACAAATCTTTAAAGCTGATTCAACAGCTCAATCCTATATTCTCTTTTTTGACTCTAAAAGATTAAGCAGGTATTCCAGACTGTCGGTATAAGGTGCTAATTGGATGTCTATAAATTAAACAGAAGTGGTCATTAGCCAAAGAGACGTTGCTGAATAACTAAACACTTTTATCCAAACATGTCATGTTCATTCCCAAACATTTCCCAATGAAAGTAGACTGAGCAATACTTACTACAACACCATTGTTTGTGGTAGTCTCACGGTACGTAAAATTGCAAACCGCCCAAGCTAAGTAATATGTGGACATGAGTGGAGTCTGTGAAAAGTGATCAGTAACCCATCCATCTTCTTCAGAAACAGAAGTTTCCACTGGCATATTGGACAAAGATAAATAAGTTGCTTGATGTTTGATGCTGATTTTAAATGTGGCCTTGTAGATAGGCTCATCAAAGCAAGGAAAGGCTTTTCTGGCATGTGTAGGAGAAAACTGTGTAACTGCAAGAAACCTGGAAGGAAAAAAAATGTTTTTATTTAGAACTGGATGCAAAAAAAATATTGCAATGCAAAAGAGGGCAAGTGTGGATTACTAGTTAAGACACTAGGCTAGAAACCAGAAGCATGTGAATTCTAATCCTGCCTTAGATCAGCTGAGTGACTTTGGGCCATTCGCTCACATTCTCTCTGCCCACAATATCAGACTCAGGCAATAGTCAATTCCAGTTGGTCAACTCCCTGTTGCACCCAATGCAGCAACACTTGGTTCATTTTTTTTAAAAAAAAGGATCAACTTGCAGGAAATTTGCAATGAGAAAAAAAGAGCAACAGTCATTGTGAAGCTTTGTCAACTTTTTCTTTTCCTTTTGGACTAAAATGATTTGGTTTTGAATGACTTTTCATTATGTATAACTAGAATTATTATAGCCATATCTGTATCTATAGATTTTTATTTAAAAAAAGGGGGTTTGTTGAATTTGGAAAAGTGTTTGAAAGAGCAGTAATATGCAACATAAAACCAAAATTATATTTAACACTAGAGAAAGTATTTATCAATATGGTTTTTAAAACCCTTGGGGTATCTTACAAAGTGCTGCAACCTATAGCAGAATCTTAGACAGGAATAAATCCAGGAAAAATAAAAGCAAGTTAACTATGGTTTACAATTATATTAATGATATAATTACCTTTTGGGAACTTTGTAAGAAAGTAGTAATGCACTCTGACTTCATAACGCTGTATAGTGTTTTCTCATCTAAGAATACTTAACACCTTCAATTCAGTGTTGACTTCTGACAACTGTCTGGACAAGTCCCTGCAGTTTACCTGGCAAGATTTCATTAATGGTTTGCCATTGCCTGTTTCATAGAACTGAGTTAGTGTGATTGGCCCAAGGTCACACAGTTGACTTTGTGGTTAAGACGGGACTAGAACTCACGGTCTCTCCTGGTTTCTAACCTGATGCCTTAACCACTAAACCAAACTGGTTCTCATGAGAATACTTTGGAAACTGTTGTTTTTATAAGCAAAGTATCAGTAATATTAGAAATTTAAGATATTTGCTAGATGCCAATCTTGCCCCATCAGTAATAATTCCCTGATATTTTACTATGTGTTGTATTTATGAAATAGAAATACTAAGAAAAACTGTGTCAAATATATATAAAATCATTGGCTTAGTTCAAAGAGCATTATGTACAGCAAATTTTGGGCTACCTTTTCCCTCTTTATTTGCACATTTTTAAAAAAGGACTGAAAACCTCTACTTTTGGTTTTGAATATATTGCAGTTCCAAATTACAAAACAAACAAAAACAAGGATTGCTTTCAGAGCCAGGTTTGTTAACTAAAATAAGACACAATTTGCTAGGTTTGTTGCAATGGGATGTTGCAAATTAGTCAACATCAGAAGTAAAAGTAACTTCCTTTTCAGATTTGCAGAGAAAAAGTGAAGAGACAACGTGGAATCCCATGGCCATACTACCAGTATAGTGTTTTGTTTGTACTTGGCTTTATCTAATTCCAATGGAAAAATACTTATTTAATGATAGAAGGGTGGTGAAAGTTTTAAAATTATTGAAAATTAATCCACATTCTATATGTTGACATGCCCGCACATACATTACATTTATTACTCATATTGTAACAATAGCTAAGACACTGACTGCTTGTTTTACTGAGTTGAAGGATTTTAAACCTCCGTTTTATTTCTGGATGTTTGTATTTCTTTTTCATCTAGAAAGAAAAAACTAATGAAAGTCTGCATAATAGAGCTACAAAGCTGATGGAAGTTTTGAAATTTTGTTCAATTTCTTTTAACCATACATTGGCATGAGATTTATGATTTTGTATTTTTAGGCAGAACATGATTTTAATTGATATTGTTATATATGTCTCACAATATTTTCTACAGCCTTCGAAGACCAAATATTACTAATACTATTTTTCAAATAAATACATGTAACTTTGACAAATGAAACAGGCTCTATTAAAATGACACTTTTAAAAGTGTGATTGTGATTTCTACAATATTTAGTTTTCTGTAATCATTTCACTGAAAATTCAATGTTCTAAATTAGTAGACGTTTAAATAAATACTAAATCCCACTTGTTTTCTTATTAATGCCTCATGTTCCCAGACTACTTTTTTTAAAAAATCAACTTTCTTATATTTTAATTGAGTAATATTTTCAAGTATTTAGTTCTTGAACTTGGCATAATCTCAAAACCCTCTTTAAAAACTCAGACCACACTTTTTCTGAATAGTTTTTATCCCAGAGCTATAATTGCACTCAACAATGAACTAAAGGGCCACCATCAGTGACGTGTTGGACAGTATTACTTGGTCTGTTGTGTAGATGTTTGGGTGGTTTAGGGGTGGAGAATTGTGGTGGGTGGGAGTGTGTTTGGGGATTGTTATGTGTGTTGGACCTGGTCTTTGGGTTTTAAGTGAATTTCGTTGTATGGGTATACTGTGTATACACGTACAATGACAATAAAGTAAGTAAGTAAGTAAGTAAGTAAGTTAGTTAGTTAGTTAGTTAGTATACAGATAGACCTCAGAATGTAAGAATACAATTGGGACTGAAACCTCCATCACTAAGCCAGGTTTAGAAAAAGTTTTACGAACTTTTTTGGCCACAATTATTAAGCAAATCTGGCTTCCCCCACTGACTTTGCTTGCTGCAAGCCAGCTAGGAAAGTCGTAAAGGTGATCAGGGGACCCTGGGACCACCGTGAATACATGCCGATTGCCAGGTACACCCAATTTTGCAGAGACATGCAACAGTCACTAAGTGTGAGGATGGTCATAAGTTTCTCTTCTCAGCATTGTCATAAATTTGGAAGATGTTAAATGAATGAACGTAAGTCAAGGATGTGGGAGCTTCATTACTGGAGGCTTTCAAGAACAGATTGGACTGCCATTTGTCAGAAATAGCAATAGCAATAGCACTTAAGAGTTATATACTGCTTCACAGTGCTTTTACAGCCCTCTCTAAGCGGTTTACGGAGTCAGCCTATTGCCCCCAACAATCTGGATCCTCATTTTACCCACCTTGGAAGGATGGAAGGCTGAGTCAACCTTGAGCTGGTAAGAATCGAACTGCTGAAGTGGCAGTCAGCAGAAGTTGCCTGCAGTACTGAATTCTAACCACTGCGCCACCGTGGCTCGTGTAGGGTCTCCTGCTTGGGCAGAGGGTTGGACTTGGACTAGGTGACCTACAAGGTCCCTTCCAACTCTGTTAATCTGTACTCTGTACTAGCTAGTAACTGTACTAGCAAAGGAGGAGCATACAGGTTCTACCCAAGACCCATACAAACAGGGGATTAAGAGAAGACAAACTCCAATTCAATGCAAGGGCAACAGATTGAAAAGGGTTAGTCTATGTCAGGGGTGTCAAACTCAAGGCCCGCAGGGCCACCCTGGAAACAGCGAAGGACTGGCCCGCGGTGCCTCTGCCAGCAAAAATGGAGCTCGGGAGGGCTACATGCGGCCCCCC
Organism: Stegonotus admiraltiensis; assembly: GCA_032468215.1. Lineage (NCBI taxonomy): Eukaryota > Metazoa > Chordata > Lepidosauria > Squamata > Colubridae > Stegonotus > Stegonotus admiraltiensis. Next base: position 35,646 of record JANHZT010007116.1, on the reverse strand, counting down.
CCCCCGAGCTTCGTTTTTTCTGGCAAAGGGTTGCAGGAGGCCGTTGCAGTCAAAAATGGAGCTCAGGAGCCGGTTTTCTCTGGCAGAGCAACTCAGGCCTCCACAGGCGCCCCCAACATGAATGACATTGAGCTGGCCACGCCCACCCTGGCCACACCTACTCCTCTCCAGTAGTGGGTTCCACTTACCTTCACTACTGGTTCAGAACTAGGAGCTTTGCTTGCACGTGGCGCTTCTGAACATGCGCAGAGCATCTGTGATTATGTCCGGGTGGCCGGGTGGGTGGAGCCTCCCACCGCCGCTACTACCAGTTTGCCTGAACCGGGGTGAACCGGTAGAAACCCACCACTGCTTCCCCCACCCCCCACCCCACAGAGGTCAAACACAATCCTGATGTGGCCCTCAATGATATTGAGTTTGACACCCCTGGTCTCTGTGAATTGAAGAAGTGTAAATTATACTATGGGTAGGTGCTACTGCACAGCCCTCTTTCATTTAAACACAGTTGCCTCATTAGAAATAAAATATCTGATGCCTTCCCCTCATTTGGATTTCAGAGTTATGCCCGGAATCCACTGGAGTTGGGTGGCCAATAAATATTAATATATGAATGAATAATACAAATCTCAAAATCCAGTGGACTGACAAGCTGGGGCTGGCTCGTAAGAGTGAAAAACAGCTGGAAATCCTCAGATTGCCTAACCTAAGCTTGACAAGTTCACTGACTAACGGCCATCTGAGTTAAAAAAGTCTCAATTTTAATATCATATATCTGTGGTGGAGAGTCTCATGTTGAAATTCTGGATGCCTCATAATTGTGAAGCATTCTGAAGAAAAGGCACAGCATGGATTTCCAAAAAACGCAAACGCTGAAGGCTAAACATCAAAATGCACGTGTGAACAACCTGGAGAGGATGGAAGACTGCTCATGTGTATGTCATCCAAGGCAGGTGACTCATATTCCACCTTATCCCAAAGCCAACATTCCTTGCCTTGGTGCTTCCAGATCCCTCTCCCTCCTTCAACCCCACGCACAATAGCCAGCTTTGTAAACCTGTTGCAAACTCTGTAGGTGGTTTGAATGTCCCAATGGATCCTTTTTCCAGAAGATGATGAAAAACGTGAATCACTTTCGTGCCTGAAGCAGCTGAAGCTTCAATTACAACATTACCGTGTACACCCACAATAATTACAGGAAATCACTGGAGTGGCTTTCCCCCTTGGCTTGAATGAGAATCCTTTTAAGAGAGCAGCGAGATGGACAACTTTAATCCAAAATGGTAAGGTGTACTTAAACGGATTGTGAATGCTGCATTTCATTCTTTGAGTAGGCAAAAATCAACTCTTAACTTGTTGCCAAAAAAGTCATTTTGAAAGCAGGTAAAGGGAGAAAAGGGGCCCTGGTGGCCTAGCGGCTAAGATGCTGGGCTTGTCAACGGGAAGGTTAGCACTTCGAGACCCAAGCCACACGTGATGGGGTGAGCTCCCGTCCTTGCCCTAGCTCCTGCAAACTAGCAGTTCGAAAGCATGCAAATGTGAGTAGATAAATAGGTACCACATCAGTGGGAAGGTAACATTGTTCTGAGCCTCTTGGTGTATAGTCATGCAGGCCACATGACCATGGAAGGAACTAAGAAACAGAGATGAGCAACACCCCTAGACGGAGTGGACTTCAAAAATTTTAGCAAGGGGTTCTCTGCCCAGTTGCCGGGTGGGCATGGCCATAGTGGGCGTGGCCTAGTCGGCCTCCTGCACCATGGCGGGGGGGGGACGTTTTGACCTGCCCGGACTCCAGAGGCTTTCCCTGAGCCTCCGGGAGGGCAAAAACAGCCTCCCCAGTGCCCGGAGGCCCTCCAGGGCATGTTTCCAGCCTTCCTGAAATTCCGGTAGGACCATTTTTCACCCTCCCTGAGCCTCCATGCATGCCCTGCACTTGCCTGCATCCAAAACGGGCCACATGGGGACTCCTGGGAGGTGCAGAGCCAGCTAGGAGTGGGATTTAGGGGTTCTCCAAACTGCACAGAATCTTAGCTAGAGGTTCTCCAGAACCCCTGCGAAACCCCAGCAAGCCCACCCCTGCCCATGGCTGGCTCAGGAATTCTGGGAGTTGAAGTCCAGAAATCATAAAAAGGCCATCATTCCCCACTTGTGCCCTAGAGGCAGACACGACTAGTCAGGAAAACCCTTGCCTTTTTAAAGGGAGAAAAAGGAATTCTGGCACCCTTTTCCTTGGAAATTAAATCCAGTGACTAGAAGAGTCCCTTTATCCGTATCAAAAGTTACTGGGTTGTATGGAAACTTCCTTTTTCCTCTTTGCTTCTTGCTAGTTACTCTCATGTTAGTTGCATATTTCTATTAGTCCAAACAAAGGAAATGAAATTCCAGCATGTCTTCTACAGATATGCTGGACTGTGACTTCTCAACCAGCAGAGTTAAATTATGGAAATTGAGTTCAAGTGGAAGACCCAAGATTTGGGAAAGCTACACCAGAGTAGAGGAAACCTACTAGCCATGTTCCAGTTGTTCTGAGTGAAAGCATCTTTAGGCAGCAGAGTCAGGGATGGGCTGCTGGGGGTTCACAGGGGCTCGGGAGAACCTCTAGCTAAGATTCAGTGCAGTTCGAAGAACCCCCAAATTCCACTTCTGGCTGGCCCTGCCCACCCTGCCCCACCCCTCCCAGGAGTCCCCATGCGGCCCGTTTTGGATGCAGGTAAGTGCAGGGCGTGCACGGAGGCTCGGGGAGGGTGAAAAACGGGCCGACCGGAAGTTCGGGAAGGCCAGAAATCGAGTCTGGGGAGGCAGTTTTTGCCCTCCCAGAGGCTCGAAAAAAGCCTCCAGGAGCCTTTGTGCAGGAGGCTGACTAGGCCACGCCCACCCAGTAATCAGGCAGAGAACCCCTTGCTAAAATTTTTGAAGCCCATCCCTGAGCAAAGCCCATGATGAGGGATGCTGGGAGCTGAAGTCCAGCATCATTGACACCGACATTGGTTGCCTCTCTCTGCTCTAGAGAAACCAAGCTTATTGAGGCCAAACTAAAGGAAAACAGCACTTGTTCACTGATAGATTCTTTTCTAATAGTTCCTTATTTTAAAGGAACAAAATGTATCAAGCAATAAAAAAATGGGAAAAACAAGGATCACTTTTCCAACTAAACCTTGGCTTCGTTGTTGGATTAAAATTGAACTCCTCCAGACAGCAAACGGGCCAGTTGAAGATTCCAAGGTATAAAGTCATCGTTAATTTCCAACCTCATACAAGAAGTTCAGGCTATGCATAATTCCCAACTTTTACCAATTATGTACAAGCACAGCAAGGGCACTCCCTCAACGCTTACGAGAAAAAAAATGGAGAACACGCTGATAACACTTCCCACCTCACTCAAGATGTGCAAGGAAAAGGATCGGAGAGCCTTCCAAAGACAGGAAATAATCTTTAAGGTCGGGAATCCAGCCCAAACTAGTTGAAGACATATGTACCAGCCTGTCTAAAGATGCTAATGTGTCATTTTGGCAGAGACTTGGAAAGCCAAGCTCCACTCAATTACCAGGCTTTTTTTTTAAAAAAAAAACACCCTTCCCTGCCTGGAAGGGACTCTTACTCACATTAGCAAGTGCTACAGAGTCCTCTCCATAAATCCACCCCCCCCCGCTGCATTCACCCACCCACTCAAAGGTGCAGTTGAAATGAGGAACACCGACAGAAACACGGAGTGGATTTCTGTGTGGAAGGACTAGAACAGGGGGGTCAAACTCAAGGGCCAGGGGCTGGATTCAGTCCATGGGGTACTTAGATCTGGCCCGCGAGGCCACCCTGGAAACAGCAAAAATGGGCTCCCGAGCTCCATTTTCGGCTACCACAGCCTCCTGCAACCTTCTGCCAGTGAAAAAGAAGCGGCCCTCCCGAGCTCCGTTTTCACTGGCAGAGGACTGCAAGAGGTCGTGGCAACCAAAAATGGGACAGGGGTGAAATCCAGCAGGTTCTGAAAGGTTCTGGAGAACTGGTAGCAGAAATTTTGAGTAGTTCGGAGAACCAGCAAATACCACTTCTGGCTGGCCCCAGAGTGGGGAGGGAATGGAGATTTTGCAGTATCCTTCCTCTGCCATGCCCACCAAGCCACACCCACCAAGCCATGCCACACCCACCAAGCCACACCCACAGAATCAGTAGTTTAAAAAAATTGAATTCCACCACTGGCTTGGGAGCCCATTTTTGCTGGCAGAGCGCGCAGGCCAGCACCGGCGCCCTCGACAGGAGTGACTTTGAGCTGGCCACGCCCCCTGGCCACACCCACCCTGGCCCCCAAGGTCAAACCAGGGTGAAATCCAGCAGGTTCTGACAGGTTGTGGAGAACTGGTAGTGGAAATTTTTAGCAGTTTGGAGAACTCGTAGCGGAAATTTTGAATAGTTCGGAGAACTGGCAAATACCACCTCTGGCTGGCCCCAGAGTGGGGTGGGAATGGAGATTTTGCAGTATCCCTTGCCATGTCCACCAAGCCACGCCCACCAAACCACACCCACAGAACTGATAGTTTAAAAAAATGTGGATTTCACCACTGGGTCAAACACAACCCTGATGCGGCCTTCAATGAAATCGAGTTTGACACCCCTGGATTAGAAGAACTCACTAGTCCTCGGGTCAAATATTTAGCATTTTTGAACCCCTCTGGCTGTCTTCCGGACAAGTCTTCCTTCAAAAGGAAACAACATTTTTGTAAAGGGGGTGTGCAAAAGTCTCCGATGGAAACAGCCATGCCACATGCTCCAAACTTAGAACAAAACACCACCCTCTATTTTTCTGTATCCCAAGCTTGAAATGAAATGGGTGTTTCTTTTCAGGATTTTTGGAGCTTTTCAACACCACCCTATTGGTTTAAAAAAAACCCTTCCAAACCACAAAGACTCACAGAGCTCAGTAACCCAAAAAGCAGTTTTTATTCATGCAGTTTTTATTCCTGGCTGTGGCTGAGGGCAGGAGTATCAGCGCAGAGAGTATTTTCAACCACTGCTTCTTGTTAAAAAAAAAAAAAGCAAGAAACATCCTACAAGCATGACAACTTCGTATCCTGAGTCTTGCGGCTTCTGAACTCCCAACGTTTTGATGTGTGAAATGGAAAAGAATTTATGGCACACGGGGGCAGAAGCACATGAACTGGCACATCCTCCAAGTAGCTCAAAGCAGCATCTGTTAATCCTATTTATATTCCAAGAGCTTGGTTAAATAAAATTCAACCGAAAGAAATCAACTTAGAATCACAGGGCTGGAAGGAACCTTGAGATCTTCCTAGTCCAGGTGTCAGCAACCTGCGGCTCCGGAGCCACATGCGGCTCTCTGGGCCTTCTGCTGTGGCTCCATGTCAAGTGATCCCACTACTGCCTGGCCCCACCCCCACCCCCACCCCTCACCCT
>JANHZT010007116.1:15750-26261 GCA_032468215.1 Stegonotus admiraltiensis | reverse complement strand
ACAAAAGTATGAAGGCTATTGCTTAACACATTGTAAGCCGCCCTGAGTCTCCGGAGAAGGGCAGCATATAAATCGAATAAATCAAATCAATCAATCAATCAATCAATCAATAAAATGTGTTGTTCTAAGATCTTCAGCCTTAAAATACTCTATAATTGCTGCATTCTGCTTCTTTTATCTGGTTCTCTTTGAACAGGAAAGTTTATACACACTTTAAGCCAGTACATGTTGCAAACGGAAGGACAGCTAAATTACAAAATTAATTGATCAGATCCTGCCTAAGTAAAATGTGAACTTTGCTGGAGGTACAGGATAGAGTTTAAGCAAGATCACGTGAAAACTTTTGCAGAAGTTTAATTCAAGTGGATTTAACTCCAAACATATCCATTTCTGACATACAGATGTATTAATGATGCTTATAAAGTCTCTTATGTCCTAACATAAAATGTTACTTTTTAAAAAAAAGTCGGGGAGGGGGGGTGCTGGGAAGTTAAACATTCTGGTTAACATGACTCTCTATTAATAGAAATGGTGCAGGAATTTTACGGAGGCACTTGTTATTCCGACTTTACACAATAAAAAACGAGAAGGAACAGGAAGGGCAAGCATGGAAAGGAGATCGATACCTTCTTTCCCCGTAGAGGACGTAAGAGCTGCGGAAGAATCCCAAAAGCTCGTTCTCGATCGGAGCGTTGTAGAGGATCTTGAGGTTGTAACTTCTCTGTTCCTCTAAGCTCCGATTGAGGACTATCACGAAGACCTGGGTCTGTGGGTAAAGGAAGAAGCCGGAGACGTTCAAGGCACCGGCTAGCCGGTCCTCAGCCACGCGGACTGCTTCGATGTGCATGCGGTGGGCGTGGAGAACGATGTACCGGGTGGCGTTGAGACACTCGACCTGCACGTTGACCTCGCCGCTGAAGGTGAAGTTCTCCATGAAGACGCTCAGCATCAGGTTGTAGTGGAGGGGACGCAGGTGTCCGGGAAGGCGCAGCTGGGTCCAGGGCTGCTGCTCCCGCCGCCTCGGCCACTCCTCCTCCTCCTCTTCCCCTCTAGCAGCTTCCAACGCCACTGTCTCTTCCCCTGCACTTCCAGGGGTTTCCCCGGCGCTGTTCTGGTTCAGGCGGGCACTTCCTGCGGGGGCTGCGGCTGCCGCCGGGACACTCCGGTTGCCCGCCCTGCCTCCTGGGCCGTCAGACGCGGTGCCGCTGCTGCACTCCTCGATACGGACGCTGAGCAGCACGGCGATCATGGTGACCACTAGCAGGGCCAGGATGGAGACGGCGAAGCCCATCACCAGGCGCTTGTGCACCGTTATGTGTCGCTCGGTGGTGCGGGGTCGAGCGGCCGCCGCGTCTGCCCACTGGCCGGAGAGCCCCCTGCCGCCGTTCCTCAGAGCAGCGTCCTCCTCGATCATCCTGAGCACGAAGGATCAGCTCTTCCGACGCTTCTCGGCCACGAACATCAAAGTAGCGCCACCCTTGGCTCCTCCCGCAGGGTTGCCGCCGTCCCCCGCCGGGGCCAGTAACGCATCAGAGACCGCCGGGAGGAACGGGGAACGGAGGGGAAGACCGGGGAAGCACCGAGCAGAGGAAGAAGCCCTCCGCTTCTCTTCTTGCCGCCTCCCCGCCTCCTCCTTCTGCCGCAGCCGCTGCGGGCGTCACTTTGCGAGGAGCCCTTCGCGCTCCCTAAGAGCAGCCCCGGCGGCCAAAGGAAAGCTCCCCGCGCCCCATGTGGGAGGAAGGCGAGAGGAGGAGCCACCGAGAAGGGATCGGGCAGCGAGGGCTTCAGGCGCCGGGCGTTCTCTTCCAGGCAGGTCTGGGCGCCGTTTCCCGGTCGGCGCTGGAAGGCGAGGATCTCGTGCGGGCGCAGCGAAAAGAGGCAAGAGCTCCGGATGGCCGCCTCCTCGCTCTCCACAGGCTACTTATGCGCTCCCTCAAACTCGCCGCGCCACAAACTCTCCTCCCACTCAGCCCCTCTTGACTTAAAGGGCCCGCTCCTTGCTTCGCCGGCGCCCATTTTTGCCTCGACGGCTCAGGCGCTCCCGAGAGAAAGAAGAAGCCGAGGCGAAAGGGATCTTGGCACGGAGGAGGAAGACGAACCAGGAGCTGACTTTTCAGCTCCGCGCAGCTTCGGCTTCCGGGCGCCTGCAGGCACCGTTGTGTATACTTCGGCGGCGGCTCTGCAAGCGGAGAGTCTGTAGCCTGCGCGGCTCTGGGAGCGCCTGAAGCTTGACGCGGCTGCCTGGGCACTTGGTGGTCCCGCGCTCTGTCGCGAGCCCGGAGTCCGTGGGTTGGAAAACAACCCCCGGACTCCCGAAGAGAACTCGTCGAGGGAAGAAGTCGGAGCAGGTCGGTCGTGGCCGCCGCGCCTCAACGGCGCAACTACAGTATTTTGAAAAGGTCTGGCTGAGAGACTTGGGAAAGTCCCAGGAGGCAGAGCAAGGAGGGACAGGTTAAGAAGGGTAGAACGAAATCCGCGCGCGACCGGCCGGCTGGTGTTCTGCTCCTCTCGCACGTTACAGGAGAAAGGCAGGCGCGCGCGCACATCGTGCAGCAGCCACCAATAAGGTCTATGGAACCATCCGCGGCGCTGACTCTTTTTGAGCGGGGTGGAGTGGGGGGGCATGCACACACTACAGTGGTCGGGGGAGGTGCGGAGGGCGAGCAATGCTTGACGCTGATGGGACGGGTGGCCTCTTAGACTTGAGCTAATGAGCTAATTTTCTGGCGAACGACACATCATAAATTTGCTCCGTCGCGAGATTTCGCTCCCCCCCTTTATACCCGCATGTTCAGCATGCATATACATACGCATGTTCAGCATCCATACACGCATACGTGTGTGTGTGTGTGCTGAACATTGTATAAATACATTAGAAAGACAACCTGTTTTATAGATTAAATCTATAGGATCCATTCAACGCAATGCCTTTACCCAGGAATTGAATCTTTCCTATGGTCCCTGAAGATTTATTCACAAGTTTTGTCCTGAAAAATCAGTCTCATGCAATAAGAAATTAGCTCCCATCCTAACAGGTGAAGAATTCTTCCTTGTATTTACCTTTTAACATGTGAATGTGCTTTTCAGTGCAAACTGACTCAGAAGCAGGCATGCCATGGAGTGTAACTGTGCCAATATCTTTATGCTGCCAGAAACACAATTTGCACTGAGCCAGAATATATTTCTTATTACTACAAGAAGTACTTCTCCTGCTATGTAGAGACATTAGAATGGGCAAAGTTAATCCTTAATAGAATATATTATTCCTCAAATATTACCCTAATCCATAATACGGTTTGTTTGCTATTGGCTTACCATGACTGAACAGAACACATTAGCAGTGTGGTTTAGAAACCCAACTTCATGCTTAGCACATTGTGTGAATGGATATTGAAGTCTACTCACCAAAGCTTGAAACAATGATTTAATATTTGTGAACCAGCCTATAAATTTAATGTATACAAGACATCTGAAGTACGCTAGACAGGTGGCTTAATAACAGTAACAGTCCTCAATTGACAGGTATGTTCCTATGTTCCTGTCCTTCATGGTAGATTTGTTTTCAGTGAGTACTTCAAGACTAGCACAGAAAACAATCTTGCATACCCTAGTGGAAATCATAAGTGATATCCCAAGTCTATTGTCTTTAATGCTATTTGTAAATAAATAAGCAGGATATAAAATAAATATTCTTTGCAATAATTACATCCAGCAATGGAATCCACAAATATAAAGACTTAATAACAAAGAACAATATTTAGGGGAACTAGTATTATATCAATGAAATTTTGATGGTAAAAAGGCAACCAAATTACTTCATAACCCTTGATTCTTTTTGGAAGTATTAGACCTCTTGAACTGGTTATTTAATTTATATGCAGGAGCTAGCTAAGTATTTTTAAAGGTGAAAGTAAAGTCTTCAAATTGATATGTCAGATATGTTTTTTATTCAGATATCTATACCTGAGCAGCTGTCAGTGAAATGTGTAAGCAGTTCACTACAGCAACCCCTGCAAATCTGAAATTACGACAAAGATAATTTGTGTCAGAAAGTACTTGTGATTCTAGACAAATTCATGCTTCAGTAGTGCCCTATTAAGCAACCAAATGCAGAATTAACCTTATATAACAAATGTTGTTTTATTCTGATGGGAAGGAGCTTTCATAGTAAATGCCAGAGGGCAGTTATTTTGGTCTAATAATGTGCCTTTAGCTAGACTGAAAAACTGTTTACAAAAGTTTGCAAACCCAAATGTAAAACTTTCTTCAGTCATGATAAGCCGATATGGGCACTAAACACATACTTCCAAGTCCTTAATAACAGCTACCAAAAAGCAAAACTAAAAATGAATGAGTAGGAAAAAAGACAAAGAAGGGAAGAAAAGTTCAAAGGCTGAGTCTGCAGAAGGATTTGTTCATGTTCTAAAATGCCTCTCTGGAAAACTGAACCAAGAATGTATGAAGAAAATGCCTCTATTCTAGTAAATGAAGAAAATGATTCTTCATAAAACAAAGCAAAGTCTCGTGTTCTCTTTCAACACAAACTATTTCCAAACTATTCCATCATTCCTAGATCTATATTTTAACACTAGCAGCATTCCAGTTTCATATTTAGTAAAGACATTATTTTTTTATTAGTTTTGTTACTATCCCCTCAAAGTACATTACATTTTCAAAGATCTGATGTTATGCTTTTCTATCTGGAGGATCATTTACAGTCTAAAATAGATGCAGAAACAACAGAGAGATGTCCTCATATGACATAAATATAAATACATACAGCATATGTAAGCAAAGGAAAAGCGAGTTGCTATTTTCTTACTGTATGTTCATTGGGGTACAATAAGGAAAATAGAACAATAGTCCAAGGGTGGTCAGGAAATATTAGTTTTGAAAGGTGTGTTAAAATATAAAATCTGAATTGTGACCTTCTTGGAGGGAATGCTACACACAGGGATCAGCAAAGGAACTAGAATTGTTTTATAAAGCAGGCAAACCTTGTACAACTCAGGATAGTGAACCTGGATGGGGCAGGATGAAAGTACACGCAGGTAAGGCGTAGAGAGCCCTTGAAGCTTTGAAGATAAAGACAAAAAGCTTAATGAGGATGGATTGAAAGAGGAATGGTTTGAGAGATATGGTCAAGAATTATAAGTAAAGTACGGTTATAAGAATATAGATGAGTCAATACAAGTACAAACAGAAGGATACTTCAAAGGATATTCATTGTTACAGTTATTTGGGATAAATGTATATTTTTTAGTGAAAAAGCAACTCTTCAAAAACGAGTGGGCAAAGATGCAAATGTAATTTCATGTGGTACACAATTAGTAATACAGATAATGTAAGTGTTCCTCAGTTGTGCTAAACATTTTTTCTTTTTTAGTACTTGAAGAATTATAATTGCTTAACCTTTGAAGTTTTCTAGGAGTTATACCCAAAATTTCCAGGAGCTTAATGGAATCCTGAATCTATAAATCAATGATATGATTTATAGATTTTTCTTTACCTTATATCTTTATGAATTTTATGAATTTTTATCCTTGTTTTACAGTCCAAACATATCCTAAAAAGTAAGCTAAATAATATTTTTATGTATTGAAGTAATATTTAATATTTTACGCAAGTTACAAAATTGTAGAATATATGGAAAAGAATACTCTGTAGTTGTTATTATTGTTTTATATTTACATGCAACCTGACTCCCAGCAACTCTGGGCATTTTGCTGTTCAAGTAATTAGTGGAAATCCATGGCCAGAATGGAAATTTCTATGAAATTTGTTATGTTTGTTTGGATGCTTTCGAACATTTTATGACAGGTTTTTCAAGTATGCATTATGGAAATAACCATCTGTGCAATATTTATGAACTACAGGAATATCATATACAAAATTCCACAAAATAGGTTTCAATAACAGTTCAGTGGTAAGCTTCCATATTGTAACTACACATATGTCTTGCTAACTCTGTAATCTAGACCCATTTGAAACATTTATATTCAGATTTTCTGTAGAAACTGCAAGAGAATTGCTACCATGTTATGCAATTGGTGGAGGTGGAGCTCACTACTTTTCCAATTTCGGCATTATTTTTTTAAATGCCATATATGACCTATACATCTTATTTCTATACCAGTATATCCTTTTCTCACAAAAGCTTAGATCTATTGATTTCATCTGGTCAAAGTCATCCTAGGAATTCAGAGTCAGGAACACAAACACAGTCTTATGATCCACCACTGTACTTTGACATTTTATCATTTTTGATAGAGGCAATTGTAGCTATAGAGCAATTGAGAGAAATCTGCTGCATCCAATTAGTATGCCTTTTAACCACACTAATTAAATGTTACCCACAAACTATTTCCTAGGAAGTGTACTAATACGCTTATTTACTAATGTAAATAAATATGATTAGAATACTTCTATTATAATTATGCCTTCCTTATGGGACCTGAGTTGGCTATTTTAAGAAAGTATCTGAGGAAGTTCAATCATAATCTGATCCAACCATTATCTTTTATTAAGGAGGTTTCAACATATCCCATTAGAATTATTCTTTTGTGAATTTAGGATTGTAGCATGCATGAGAGAAGACCAGAACACTATGGGATGATAGTTTTATATTCTGCAAGTCTTGGAATATTTTATTTACTGTGATAAGTTCATATTTAAATCACTGAACACGCTGACCTCTGTGATGCTGCTGGAAGTTAAAAGTCCGACTCTGTATTTTATTATAGTTTAACATTCCAGGCCCTTCAGTATGTTATGTGTGTATGTTTACTTTCCGGACCTGCAGAACTTCTCATGCTTTTAAATGTCTTTCCTCCTAGATAAGATGTTTTAGAACACAACTGGACTCATTTCAGACAATGTAATTCCTATTTTATATAAAAATGCAGAAGTAAATTAGACCAGCAACATAAGATTGATTTTCTTTTTGTTAAGATTCTGGTAAGATTATTTGCCATTTATCTTTTTTAAAGAAACCCAATCAAGTAGAGTTTTTAACTGTATATCATATAGATGGGACAATTCATTTATGGGGATGAACTTCTCAATTAAGAATTATAATATATATTCAGGGTATAGATAATTTTAATATTTATGATCCAATTTCTGTTTTATGAAAAATTTCCTTGAGTGACTTGGGACATTTTAGCACCTTTTTCCATGTTAGTTGTGGGGATATCTAAATTTGATGATGAAGTCTTTCTCCATGTAGTTGTAGGAAAAAGAAAAAAGGAAAAAGAAGGAGAAAGAATCCCAACTCCTAAAACATTTAAAGATTCATAAAATGCTGATTACTGCCCATTTCATTTATCTAATAGCTGCTACCATTTCTAAAATAATAGTGTAGATCTTTTTACTTAACACACACACACACATGTTTTTAAAAGAGAACTTAAATTCTGTTTTAAATTCTGGACAGCCACCTGTCTGAAATGGCATAGGGTCTCCTGCTTGAACAGGAGAGTTGGACTAGAAGACCTCCAAGCTCCCTTCCAGTTCTATTCTGATTGATTGAAATAACATTGGGCACTGGAAGATACAGTTATGGCACAATGGAAAACTGATTTAGTGGACAGAAATGTTAGATTAGAAAATAATGTTTTTAAATTTATAGTGCTTCAATCATAGCATCATTACACTGAAAACAGTGTTTTTAATCTTGCAGGGAAGCTGTATAATCCTCTGAGTCCACTTTATTTATTGTTGGCTGCAGTCCTATCATCACTTGGAAATAAGCCACATTAAGCACAATGGGATTTATGTCTAAGCAACCATGTGTAATATTATTCAGACACCCATTGACTGAGGTCAGCTTCACCGATTGTCTGCAGTTGAGCTAGTTGGTGGTTGTATAAAGTGCCGATACGTGGATTTCATGCAAACTGCAATATAATATTTTATCTATGTACAATTTCAACTGATTATGGTGCACATAGTGTGGAGCTAAAAAATTTTTTATAACACATGAATTCTGAGGCTGGCACAGTGGTTTTTACCACTGATTTTGTTGCTTTTTTGTAACCCAGTCTGGTCGTGTGCCAGCTATGTGTCTTGGATGCTTTGGTTTCTGGTCTATGACCACAATAAAGTATGTATGTATGTATGTATTCAGACAATCAAAGATTCCTTACATTCTGTTTAAGATAGCTTAGTTGTTTCAACCTTAGTAAACTTAAAATATATTGAGTAAAAGATCAGTTAGATAAAGGCTGAATTATGGATTTGATTTAAGCCAATCATAACAGGATTGCAATATTAGTAATTACTATTGTAAAGAAAATCAGTTTTTAATTCTTACTTTATATTTTACATTGTGCCTTGCAGCAGGAAAACAATTAGGAATTTCATTTTGGTCACAATCGGATCAAGGTTCTGAACCAGTGTACTATCGATGATACAAATTTCTTATTTAAAAAAAGTATTTCAATTAGAGCAAAAACTTACTGTCTTTTCATCTTTTAGCTTTATGAATTGTTATAAAATATAATGTGTTTGACATTAATAGAAGATGCTCGAAATTAACAATTGATTCATAATATCGTCTTTCATTTTTTTTAAATTAGGAGAATTGTCTCTTTTCTCTTTAGTGCCATCTTGTGGGCCAGCTAGCAAAAAAAAAGCATGAAGATTTCTTAATGCAATACATATAGTGAGTATATGTTATATTACCGTAATGGCTTTAAAAAGTAGAAGGAGATTGCAATATTCACTGAATTTCTTTTTTATATAGGTATTGAGTTTTAGAAAAGTAGAAAGATAAAAGATAAACAGAAAAAAAGGATTTGAGAAAAAAGATACAAGAAAGAAAAAGAAAGAAAAAGAATGACTTCAACTTTCTTTTGTACAGATATAAGTAAAAATGTATCAAACTCTTACTCAGAGAGTATTTTAAGATTAACATTTGTCTACATTATTTCCATAATCCCATATAGTTCCAATAAATAAATCCCAAAATCATGTTTTCATTTCTTTCAGTTTCTCACAAAAAGTCCAAAAGTGGTTTCTAAGCAGAAATAAAATTTGTCAAAGGCTTTTTTTTCATCAAGGCTGTCCATGTCCCATCTCTGCCAATTCCACCAGCTATACTGATTTCATTGAAAAACTCACCAGAAAAACATTCATGCCTACCAATAAGCATGAATCTTTTATAACAGTTATTATATCTTAGTACCAGTTGATTAAATTACAAAAGATAATAAGCCATCTTTTATAAGGATATATTGCTTAAAAGCAAAATACTACTGTAGGAAAACTAGTTTTTCCTCAGATAATTTATCTTAAATGCATCAATCATCTTAGGATATAGCAATGGGATTCTTTAAATTTATATTTGAACTTCCTTTTTGATATGGGATAATTTTAAACTTAGAGTCATCTCCCGTTCAATTATTTATCAATACGCATTGCAAACTGTTAAATGATTGTTTTGTGTTAATTGGTTAAAAGAAGTTTTCTTTTGATATACTGATTACATGGAAAACTTTCATTTTTTTTCAATTATTTTATGTATAATTACCCATCTTTATTTTGTATAAAGGTCTTTGGTGATATACCTGAAATTCCCAAAAGTTCTTTGGATGTTACAAGCAGGAAAAATACATGCTTATGCTCAGACCTTGTCTGGAAAATATAATTTGCACAAAACCTTGGAGCACAAAGTCTGCACTAACTGGTTCATAATAAAGCAAGCAACTAGAAGAAGCTTTTTGTTTGATAAAAGTTTCACAGACTACAAACTATGTGAAATACATATAAGAAACAATCATTTCAGTGTTTTAGTGAGTCATGAACGAATCCAAATGTTTATTGTTATCCTAACTGCAGCATCTTCTCCATCATTGTTAAATTCACAAAAGATTATACACCATACAGATGATTCTCATCCATTTTGTGTATTAAGACTAAAAATGTAGAGGAAATTTAACCAATATCTAGTTAGAAAGGTAAGTGTCTTTTCTCTAATCATTTAATGCTGAATCCTTCATAATTTCTGCAGAAAAAAAAAAAGTTTCATGGAATTATTGGCTAGAGCATATGAACAAGTTAAGTATGGTCATTTACTATATTATTGGGATTTCTAGATCCAGCGTGTCTAAGAACTTATAATATTTGGCAATACAATACTTTTTAAATATTTGGTTGGAATAAAATGTTTTAAAAATAGAATTGTAAGTATCCTTAGAACATCACAGAGAGAAAGCAATGACAAGTAATATTGGTATCAGTTACTGCTGATAGAGCCAATAGACTCATTAGGATGCTGTTTCTTAAAATTACTGTACTTTTCCGAGTATAAGACGCACTTTTTCCCCCCTAAAAGAAGGTGGAAATGTTGGTGCGTCTTATACACGGAATACAGCCATGTTTTGGGCTCTCAAAATCCCACCCTGCATGTCCCATTTTTGCAAAAAGCGAACCCTTTTTTGCAAAAATGGGGCACACAGAGGGTTTGGGAGGCCTGCAGAGGGCTGGCGGCTGGGGAGGGGCAAAATGTG
>JANHZT010007113.1:37386-54498 GCA_032468215.1 Stegonotus admiraltiensis | reverse complement strand
CTTCAACTCCCAGAATTCCTGAGCCAGCAAAGCTCCCAGAGTTCCTGAGCCAGCAAAGCAAAGCTGGCTGAGGAACTCTGGGAGTTGAAGTCCACAAATCTTAAAGTTGCCAAGGTTGGAGACCCCTGCCCTAGGAAAACAATCCACGTTGGTAAAACAAACAAACAATCTACATTGCATCTGTTTTAGGGGAGGCCCCAAAAGACCCATAAGAGCCAGAGGTCGTCCCATTCCTCCGGGCGCACTCAGGCAGTTACCGCCATCTTGGGGCATGCGCAGAATGCAGAATGGAGCCCTTCCTGTGTTCTCTGGCAAGCTGCTTTCTCTCCCCTGCACTCATACTGGGCAGGAGAGAGTTTTTTGCAGCACTGTGCTTCGGGGACCCATCCAGAAAGCCTGGCACAGAGAAACAGCCAGGTTGAAGGCCGGTACTTTCAGCGCCCATGAGGAACCGCTCCTTGGCCCCAGCTTTAAGCCTTGTGGACTTCAACTCCCAGAATTCTCCAGAATTCCCCAGAATGGGCTAGGCAGGAGTTGAAGTCCACAGGTTGTAAAAGAGCCACAATTGCCCAGCCCTGCGCTACGGTAGGCTGGCACCACACGGGTGGGAGGTGGGGCAGGGCGAGGGGCGGGCGAACCAGCAATTTAACTAACGGTTCGGTGTGTTGCAAAGCCAATAAATTGCAAAAAAACACCGAACCGTTTGTTAAATTACTGGCTCGCCTGCCCCTCACCCTGTCCCACACCCACTATTTATTGGCAAGGGGCAGGGCCAGCCAGCAATTTAACAAAGGGTTCGGTTGAACCCCCTAGAACCAGCAGAATCTCACTACTGACCTCAAGCGTGTTTCAACAGGATTAAGCCAGCAATAAGCCAGCAATTTAGACCCAAAATTATCAGAAATAAACAAGTAATGACCAACCAAATGTAACCGATTCATTTTTCTTTTGCATCCTTGGCCCTACAATCCTGTTCATAAACTTAGTTTGGATACAATAAGATATAATCCCAGATTTTGAAAGACCTCTTTCTGATATGTTTACTGGTGTCCCCGTTCACAGAAGAAACACTAATGTACTACTGTTTACATCCTGGTTTATTAAACTATAAAACTACAAAACCCCAAAATGAACCTTTTTTTTGCATAAAAGGGTACAATTGGCCTTCAGGTGATGTGCCAGAGACTTTACTTCAAAAGCAAATGGACGAGAAAAAGGTGGAGCAGAGGCTTACAAACTGAGAGCATTTCTTAAGAATGGTGGTCATCTAAAAGTTTAAAAATAGTAAACCTACTTCCTTGTCTGTCAATCAAAAATTACAATCTAATGTCAATATTTGGGGGCACATGAAACCCTGAAGTTTAGATCTGTGCAACCTTGATTTAAAGTAGTCTATGAATTTCTTAATCTAACCTAAGTCATATGGTCACAATGAGGATATAAGAGAGTAGAAGAACCATCAGAAAAAAAATCTATGTTCTGGTTTCATGATACATATTCATTTAGATATGAGATTTAGATTCATACTCAGTTTATACTTCCAGTGGCTATGGCCCATCTTCCCTGGTCAGTATCCCATTCATTTCTGCTTTTCAGTTGCTCTCCAAACCTGCCTCAATAAATACACACAGACACATACAGAGTTCCTTCTGTTAGTCCGTCTACTGAGACTAATCATCCGCACAAGGATATACAAAGTATTAATAAGGAAAATATTCTTACAAATCTAAGCTGCCTTGTCGTGTTCTTGCAGTAGATCAAATTATGATATAATACTGTGAGATATATGCTATATGGTATAATTAATGTTAATCTTGATTCAAAAAGCTTTTTTTATGCATAGACCACATTCTAAAGTTGGCTCCAATAACTTGTGGCTTGGAACTAATTACTATTAACAGAAAAAATGTTCATCCCTTCTTTTCTCCCTCATTAATGCTATTATTATTTTAGCAAAAATGCATCCTCCAGAGTCACTGTCAATTGTATATATTAGTTAATCATTGATATTAGTCCCATCAGTTTTTGGCAGAACTATAAAACAAAGAAGCAAAAAGGACTAAATCCATCTGAATAGATCTTTGCAAACAAGAGATTTCATCTATACCTCAGGTAAATCCAGATCAACCACAAGAAATTTACGGTGGTTCTTATTTATTCTTGATGTTAACAGCTCTTTCAACCTTCCTTCCCTGTTTCATACAATTTCTGGAATTTGAATGTATTTGATTTTTTTTTCTTTTTACAATTTTCTAGATTTCTTCCCATTTCTTCAAGTAAGCTCTTTTGGCCACCGAAAAATATTCCTTTTGCCAACCAACAAAGCATAGCAGCCAGGTTCTTATTATTTGCATTCCTTTGTAAAAGCATTTCCTTAACATATACTCTATTTCCACAACTGGATTAAGCTTTTCAAAGGAGCAGAGTTTTCTTTTTCCTGAATTTCTTTTAAAGAGGAACATAACCTGTTGTCTCAAAGCATTGAAGCATGTATATTAAATGCCTCTTACTGGAAGGTACTTCACACGTGTCATGATTTTTAAAAACAAAAATAAAATAAATAAAGGTTTCACCTTCTTCAGTGAGCTTTGCCAAGTGCCACCTGCTTGCAACTTAGCCTCTGAACAATTGGTAAGCAGGTGAGACTTTGTTAAATGTAGGGATCCCTTTCAGGAATAGACACTTGAGTACCATGAAAGTCATAATCTACTTAAGATGAACCAGTCATGTTTTCTTAAAGGGGCCAACTGAAATGGAACAAGCTTGGATGACCTATCTACATGCTTTATAAAATTTACCACACTAGGATAATCTGTAAGTTTTCCCAAGGCTTGTACATTACAACCCCAGAATTCCCCTGAGAATGCAACCTTTGGCTGTGCTGAATTCTGAATTCAAGTTATTTGGTGGGTTCCAGTTAGAGCATTTAATGCTAAATCAGTTCAATTGGAAAAGGAATTTGGGTTTAAGTTGTAATTTAGGAGTTGTAAGTAACAGATGCAAAAATGACAGTTGGCCAGTACATAATGTCACCTAGTGTGATGGAGTATGCCTAAATAAATTTATTAAACAAATAAATTATAAACAAATAAAAGTCTGTCAGATTGCCAAATTGTTCTCTTAATTCTACAAACCTTTCATCCTGAAGAGTTCTTGGTTTTATTTACTCTATGATCTTCCTACTGCTAAACTCTAACTATGTCCAGAAAAAATAAACTCCATCCCCAAATGAAATCTCCACGTTCAGATCAAGATAAAATATAAAATCACTTTTCCCCAGTTCATATCACACTGAATTCTGGATTATAATTAAACATAGTAATAGCAAAAGCTATATCAGTGATTCTCAATCTTGGCAGCATAAAGATGTCAGCTCCCATAATTCTTCAACCAGCTAGGCCTTTTGAGCAATCTTTCTTCCCTGTGTCCATTTCTGTTGAGAAGCTTTTTATTTACTGATCTTTTTCTTTATACTTTCCTATAGTGAAATTTTACAGTATTACTGAAAAATAAATGAGAAAGTGAAAAATGAAAGGAAATTATTATTTAAACTTTCTCAACCTCAAAGAACAGAAACTAATTAACAGAATGTTATTCAAGGATCGATTAATATTCACTTAACAACCGTGCTCCTAATTTAACAACTGAAGTGATTCATTTAACAATTGTGGCAAGAAAGTAGTAAAATGGAGCAAACTTCACTTAACAAAAGTCTCACTTAACAACAGAAATTTTGGACACAAAAGTGGTCATAACTCAAGGACTACCTGTACTTTCCTTTTATTCGTCACTGTTTTTACTTTCAAATGATAGTTTTGGCTATAATCCTTATACACCTGAAAAAGAGGCTCTCGGAAATATTGACATGCTTCCAACTAATTGATGAAAAGGGCTAGAACACTGTAGCCATCCTGAGAGTGCATCAATACACCAGTGTTTTTCAACTTTGGCAGCTTTAAGATACGTAAACTTCCATTCAGCCAGCATGTTTGGAGGAGAATTATGAGAATTGCAGTTTACTATCTTAAGGCTGCTAAGGTTAAGAAACAGTCCTATTCATAATACGTTCAAAAATGAATGCAAGGCATTTAAGGATTTAAGCACTTCATTTCCAAGTAATTTTACATCAAAAACGTATTGTAGCATATGCCTGGATTCAGATGCATCATTTAAAATAGGCCGAGCATAATTCTGGGTATTGAATTCCATCCCAGTTTTAATTGATTGCCAGCTCTTAGCCACTTTCAGTGGCTGAAGACAGCCAATCACAATGCTGTAATTTCTAAATATACTTTGTACTTTACCCAGCAGGAGACCAACTAGCAGGCATTTCGGTAAGCGTTTTGAAATATAAACATGATATTTCAGTTACTCACAACAGAGCCCTGCCTTTAGACACCTTCTTAAAAGTATATTTTAAACGAGCAAAACTTTGCTATGTGTGGCAGGCAGAGACAGTCATCCCTAATGTTGATAACACTGAAACATAAGCAATAAAGTTATATCATTTTCTACCAAAAGAAATATTCACTGGTAATGGCATAAACCACATAATTCCTTAAAAAGCTCTTTGGACACACCTTGGGTTGATATATCTCCCAGAGTCTGGCTTGATTTCCCATTTTCATCCAATAAAACTATAATGCATTCCAAATCATTAAATTAAATTTTTTTTAAATATTAAATGTTTGCTGGGAAGAGGGGCCAAAAGAATCAAGAAGGTGGCTGCCTTGAAGTCCTGCCTCCTTTTTTGTGTGCAACAAATGAGCTACCTGTAAAACAGAAGCATGGGTCTCAGGTACCACTTTTATAATTTTTTGTACCCTCCAGCAAATGGAAATGCCCCTAAATAAACTTCAACATTTTCAATCATCTAACTCTTGATATTTTAATCATGAAGGATAACTGGAAATAAATTAATACATTGTCATACTCTCCACATACATTTTTAAAGTGCTGAAAGTATAAAAGTAATAATAATAGTAATAAAAAAACCAAGGTCCTCCTAACCCTAACCCTAACTCTATTCCTAAGATCTAGAAGGATCTAACCATGAAGCCTTCTCATCACTGCTTCTCCCAGGATGTTTCTTTTTTAACATGACAATTAAGCCTCGGGACTGCCTAGTGGCGGACTTCCTAGTGGCATGTCATCCAAGCATTGCCCAGGTCTGATGCTTTTTAAACTTTCTCGAGATCAGCCATGTTTGGCTAGATGCTGCCCCCTGCTGAAACCCTTTTACTCAACAAAAGCTACAGCTCAGCACAATTAGAGGTAAACCTTTTTGACATTATTCGTTTCCCGTCTTTTCTATTTGAATAACACCACAGAACCACAAAGACACACAAAGTAAATTTGTATTTAAGTTTCAACCCATCCTATTAAAACTGGGCTTTAAAAAAAAAACAGATTAAAGCTTGCAGTACTGGAACCTATATAAATGGAAATGAACTAAACATAAAGAAAAGGGGTGTCTCTTTAGAAGTAGAAGAAAGAAAGAAAGATACTCCACTGGTGAAAAATAAGCAAACATATTCTAAAACTGCAGCTTACAAATTTGCATGCTGACTGATACTTCTGACTAGACATTATATACAGGTATGACAATTTTAGGATGTCCCCTGAGGAGTCTGTAACACTTTAAATTATTACTTTTTTCACAATATTTCTCTTCCACTCAAAATCAGTCTTTATTATTGCCATTGCAGATGAAGCAGTAATTAGAAACAGACATAGCATAATTTCTATAGTTTAAAACAATATTTAAAAAATAATGGCAAGAGGGAATTGGTCAAAGAAAGAGCCGGATAAGCAGAACAAGCAATACCCTATTCTGCAAATTACAGAACTCTTCAGCTGCATTCACAGAAAGATAAGAAGACACGATTAGATCTTACTATTAATACTTCTTCAAAATGCTATTTATTATATTGTATCATAATTGTTCTGGAACACTAGTCAGCCTTTCAAAGAGTGAATGTATGATATAAAACAAAAATCCCAGTTTCTCCCTTCCAATTTCAATACCCTTTTTACAACTCTCTCAAGAACTGACTCATTTCAATCAAAGAGAAAAACCAGTTGCATTCTATCTCTGGGAGATTATGGGTTGTCTTTTTATTCTCTTGGAATTGAATACCCATGCATTTGTAAAGTGTGCCCTAAACTAGCTGCTGGCAAATATGTTATGCATTGCTGGGATATTTCTTTTTTCACTCCATTAGCAGAATTCATATATTCATATACAAGTTCACAACAGCTTTGCAGCATCCGTACTTGCCATTTACTTCCCTGAATAAACAAACAAAATGAGTAAAATGAGGGAATAGATGCTTACCAAGAAATTATTAGTCACTCTTTTTTCAGAGCAAAAGTTAACACATTTGCATCATTATTCTAATACGATTATTTTTATTTCTAATAATATTTCTACTGTAATATAATTGCAATGATAGAGGGGAAAGAAAATAACTGATAATTTATATTATTTTAGAGATATTTCAATTTCTTTTATATTTTAGAAATAATTTTCATTTAAACATAATCCTTATTTATGCCTTAAGAATCTGAGAATTTCAACAAATAAAAGGTTTGCCCTAAGGTGGCAGCCTGTTAAATAATAGAGAATGGATTCTATTTACTAGGAGAAAATATGAAACGTTGAACATGAAATGCTGAAGGAAAACCTAAAAATAAAAATAGATTTCTATGCTCCCGTCCCACAAACCTTGTTCTCTTTCTCTCTTACATTTTGGTTTCCTAATCGAAATAGCCCAGCTAAAAGTGGAAATCAGTTCCTACCAAAACAAGTGAGCCAAAAACAGTCTGCAGCTGAACTGTTGTGCCCATTAAATCCTTGCTAGTAACAGATGTGATTTTTTCTTTGCTGAGCTCCTAATGAATGACAGAAAGAAACAGCATCAATAACCTCTACTGAGCTGGGTTTTTTTTTAAAAAAAGCCTTCTTGCACAGTACATCATGATTTGAACAGACTCTAGCCATATAAAGTTGCAGCTGTAATTAGCCATGCACTGCAATTCTAATTCTGAATAAAATAAATTAAAAATGCTCCTGCACAAGTTTGTTTGAATATAATTTTTTAAACAAGGAAAATACCTCAGCTTTCAGTTGACCATTATGGCTCAGTATTTCTTCAGTATCTCAATGGAACATTTACATGCAAAGATATATTTGCAAATCAATGGGACTGAAAATGCCAAAGCCTATTCCAATGTATTTTTGCATGTATATATTCCTTTAACTAGGAAACAGAGGAAATCTTACTTAAAAGTTGATCGGGAGAACACTTATAATTTCTCCTGAGAGAAGATGATGAGTATCGTATGTTTCTACTTACAGAGGAAACATTAGTACTACATTGGCACTTTCTAGAACAATCACATTTACACATATGTAGAGTTCTCCTGGTAGCATTCAAGGGTTAGATTCTGCAAAAGAATAAAGCTTTCTTACCACATTTTGAAGTAAGTGTATTAATACACTGCCATCTACACAATATCTCCCTTAATGCTACCATTAAATAAAATGCATGCCTCTGCTAAAACCATTATTTCTATATTCTAAAACATCTGGACTATCCTACGTTAAAAATGAATATATTCACATATCTATTTCAGAATTTTTGTGCACTTGCTGCAAGAAATCTGGTATGATATCACTGCTTTCTACAAAAATTTTAATTTGAATTGACAGTTCAATCTCAAAGGAAATAGATTTAAAACAAAAAATAACCAAAGCAGATGTCTCTTGTCTAAAGTCCACTTTCTACCGTGAATATGTGGTATGTCAAGTATGTTGGGTGAATGAAAAATGAAGATTATGTCCATGAGCTGTATGATGCTTTTTTAAAAAAATCTAAGTATAATAAAGCAGAGAAATCTAAATTTTGCAAGACAGCAAAATGAAGCAATATCAAGTGAATATGTTTATTTTAAGTCAGCAGCACACTCTACTGGCTGCTGTATATTTTAGTATTAAGGTTCAAAAGAACACTGTGCAGCTTTAAACCACTATTATTCTTCACTGGAATGGGAATAATATTCATTGTCTTCTCCTGCAAAATCTACATTTTGCTAATAATCTATTTGAAAGCAACTTTATTCAAGTGCATATTATGAGGTAGAAACCTGTACTTAAATAATAAAAAATTATGCACTCTTATGCAAAGCCACTGATAGTAGGAGCTATCTCTTATTATACCAGTAGTACATGCTAGTTTCTTGTTTAATGCCAAAAGAAATGTATGTCAGCTTGGAGTCATCACTTGGCCAGTGAATTCTCACAATTGACTTACATCTGACCAAGCCCCCTAATTCTGCAAGAAACAAGACAGGAATAATGAACTGGCAGGCAAGTAGACTTGCATCTATCTTGTGGATAAAGTGAACTAGAATGGGACAGTTGAGCAGAAACATTAATACCACTGTTGAAAGAGCCCAGGCACCTCCAAGGAAAATCTAAGTGAAAGAAAAAGAGGTGCTAGCTCCCATTAGTACTTCCTGGATGGTCTGCGCAGCATCATATACAAATTTGCCTCACTGACTTGCCCAACTCTTCTTTTCTGCTTACGTTTGGTTCATTTATGCTATTTATTTTCAAGATCGAAGGGAAAATGAATGTTAAATTGTTGAATGAATCATCACCTGAGTAACAGCAAACTAAATTTCAATTTATTCTTACAGGAATTTCAAATTACTTTCTTTATGAAGGGCAGAGAAAGATAAGAAGTAACAATCATAAAGTTGCATAAATTAACTCTACTCTACTCTTCCATTCCATCTGGAAACATCACCTCCCATCCAGTACACATGAGGACAGCCTCAATGTGAATATGAACATAATCCTCGTTGTAAAGGGGGGAATCTTGAATGGTTTGGTTTATTCCCTTGTGGGAGGGAATTTTATACATATACAGAAAACACAGCTAAAGGAAATACAGCTACTGTACATATAGTGATACCAACATTATTCTCTGCTATAACTCTGGAAAGACGGGTGGCATATAAATTTAATAATAATAAATAACTCCCTATCTTAATAATAATAAATAACTCCCTATCTTATAAATTGCCCTTGCTTCCATCATTTATAAGTACCACTTCATACAATGAATTTGATTCTTTATTGATATTTATTCATAAAGATTATTTTCATGTAAGCCAAATGTAGAAATGGGGTAATCCAGTTCAGAGTGGGACAATTATGGCTCCGCCTCCTCCCCTCCACAGCTGACCTACCGTATTCATTCATCTTTGGCTGGCCCTCTGTCAGCACTCTTCCCCCACCACTGATCCACCATCAGTCCTACTTCACCCCTTCGTCCTGTGTGATTTGCCAAGGGACACTTGTCCCCGACCAATTTGCAGAATGGGACAATTAGCCACCCACCCCAGCAGCAAATCTACGTGCTGAGCGATGGGCCTCCTACTTCCCATTGGACATCACCTTGTGGCCAATGCCCTGCAACCAATTGTCCTAGACACAATACTGCATCGCTATCATAGATGAGGAATGCAACAGCAGCAAACCACAATGGTGACATACATATAGAGACATCATTAGACAAATGCCATAATTTTATGCTTTTCTCCAAACATCTGATCCAAGTATTTCCAAGCACCCATTGTCCTCATGCACTTAATGATTATCAGTAAATAGAATATAGGCCATCTTATAAGTCACTTGATTCTTTCAGTGTCTTTGATTATGGAGAATATACAGCTAGAAAAAACACTTGTCATGTTTATCACTATAAATGTATTTAGCATGTTTTCCCCTTTCTTTCACAACAACAGGCAAAAAATCCCACATTCTCAATCTAAAAAAGTTATAATAAGTACTTTGTGATATTCTCATGTTGCTCTTTTCTTCTTTATTTTTGCCCTGGAAGAGCATTAATTTACACAGAAAGCTATAACTGCTAGTTTATATTATTATTGAAATAAATTCCTCACCACTTAGGATTTGAAAACAACATTAAGCTATACATATTTTTTTCATTCTAGATCAGAAACATTAATTTTAAAAATATACTGACAGGGAATGGTAATAACTGTATGGTGACTATACTGTCATTCACCTAGCTGAATGAACTACTCTAATCTTTTTACCTAAAAAAACAGAAACACACAAAGCAAGAATGAATTCCAGGACAAGCACATTTATCTTTAATAATTTTGAACATTAAAGCGAAATGAAACTCTTTTAGTCATCCATTTTTACTTTGGAGAAAGCCTGTATTTAGGCTTCATTATGGAACAAAAATTGCTTCAGAGCTTCTAAAGCTGCTGTAGCACTATTAAAAAACATTCTTTAAAAAAGATGTGGAATAAAATAGAAACAACGTAATGTATAAAACCAAACAAAGTTGGCCATCAGAATTGAGGTCCTATACAAAAGCTCACATTTGCTTGTCTATCATGGAAGAACATGTCAGCTATATCCAAATTCAGAGTTTGATATTTGAAAATCAATGGCTCGAGGAAAATTCACAGGAGAAAATCAAGAAGGCAGTCATAACCAAACAAAATTCACTGCTTTTTTATATGCATGTTAAAAAGATAGGCTGCAATCATACAGTCACTATCTTGACTTTTTTGACCTCTACTGAAAATGTTCCTGCTTCAAAAAGCTTTGGATGGTGACAAAAAGGAGAATGACAAAGGCCAATGTTATTAATAATACATCTGGCCATTCTATGATCTTATCAATATAATTTAGTTGTTCCATTATAGCTGTAAAGGTCATGTTGTAATTTACGTTGCCTTTGGAAGTCTTAAGGAATATCTTGAAGATATATAACCTGAAACCAGACTTCTGAGGAACTAATGCAAATCAGGGATTAAAGACTCTAGAGCGGTGAAAAAAATGACTCTTAAAAAGAATTCAGCTTTTGGGACAATATCTAAGAAGAATAAGTATCAAGACTTTTAAAAGTAAAATGAAGTTTATAAAGTCGCAAGCCAATAAAACATATTTTTTCATATCTCTCTAGTCACTTTGGTTCCTAATTTAAGTGGGCATTTTTCCCACAAGAGGAGGTTGCTGCTTTTTGATAACAAATTTTTTGACAGATGGCTATACCAACATCAGTCTAGTTTTTTAATTGGTTTTAAGGATATGGCTTTAGAAAAAATAACCACAGTTTCATCATTGTAAACAACAGGTGAGTCAGACCCTATAACCTACTGTTTAATACTGCCATAACAAATACCTTTTATTGTTGGGTCCCTTGATGAAAGAAAATAAAGGCACCACCTAAATCTTGAACACATGTTTCACTTTTCCAGCTGCCTTGTTGCTGTGGAACATCATGCTAACAAGAAGTGATGCTAACAAGAAGCTAAAGCCAGTGCAGCAAATGGAGCATTTAAATGTATATAAACATGTAGACATTTAGTATATAAATAGAAATTGGCTATTTCAAGGAAATGAGGACATCCCAGGAAAAGCATGCTTCAGCTTCATATTGCCATATTTTCCTACACAGGACTGCTTTAATCCTGTTTCATTCAAAACAAAACATGTCAAAACAAAAAATAAAAGCTTTCCTCTGCTGAACTCTTTATTGTCTTAATGTTTAACATCAACATTAAGCTACTGTGTAATATCATTGATATGGGGTCAAGCATGATCAGTATATGATGACACTCAGCTGAATAACTTAACCTTTTGTCCAACAAGTGATGCTATTGAGGTTCTATCTCTCGTGGCCTGAAAGTTGTTCAGCTCTGGATAGGATGCAGTCTTGAACATGGCCAACTGGCAATAGCTACAAGGTTCTTTCATAGGAGAAACTGTCTAATGCTAGTCCTGAAATGAGTGGCGTTTCCCTTCACAGAGCAGCTGGCAGCTATGGTCAGGAAGGTTTTAGCGCACATTCACCTAGAGTACCAATTGTGCATTTTCCTGGACTCTTCTCAAAGTCAAAGCATGCCTTTGCCACCTTGTGGGTGGATTATTGCAATGCGCTTACATAGGACTACCCTGAAAGGCCACTTGGGCACTACCACTGATGGAGAACAAAATCAAATAAGCAAGTCTAGGGCGGCACATCTCAATATGCCCATGTAATATATCTGCCAAGTGAGAAGCACTGGTTAACACTGATCTCCTGAATTCAACTCAAGATATTCATTATCATCTACAAAGTCCTGTAAAGTGAAGGCCTGACTATCTGAAATATCACCTCTCTCCCTTCTTTATTGCTTGCTTTGTAATATCTAACACATCAAATGTTATTTATATCCCATCAATTAAGTCATGTCATTTGCTGAGATCTAGGAAGCATGTATTCACTGTTGCATATCTGCTATTTGAGATAGCAACTTCATGGGGGTCAGACAACTCCAATCTTGCAAATCTTTAAATCATTTCTGAAAACCTGTTTCTTCCACCAAACACTGCAATAGGTGGAAGTATGTCCCTTTAGTTTGTAGTGCCTGATTCCATTAGGGTATGGCTGTTCTTCCTAATATATAACTGTTAGGGTAACTTTTTGTTTTGTTTTTAGGTTTAATTCTTCATCTTCATTACCCAGAATCAAGGCTGAGTTTTAATTTACTATCAAAATAATAAATATGTACAAGGCAAATTTAACAGTGCAGGAAATAAAGTATATGACAAATCACAGAATAATTTATTTTTCTCTCAATATGCAACCATGTTAAACATTTTAATTTGCTATGTTTACAGCAATATCAACTTAATTGTACTGCTTTGATATTCTGTGATTATGTGTCAAGTCATTATCGATTCCTAGCAATCAGAGGAATGGATGAATTGACATATAATGTAAATATGGAGTTTTTCCCCTAATAAACAATATTGTTTGAATCAATTCTTGAGAGTAGAAAACATTTTTCAATGAAACTATCATTGTGGAACTTCTTGTTCTTATTTATTTATAAGATGGTCAATGGATGCATGTGAATATCCAGTATTTTGTTATATAATTATCTCTCCAATGATTTTCTCATATTTCAATTAAATACGAAGGAAGTCATCTTGAGTAAGTTCCTCAAGTCTGTGCAAATGCCTACATTGCACATAGATCATAAATTTAGAACTAAGAGAAGTCAAATCTAAGTGTGTCCTTTGAGAAAGAAACAATAATAAATACAATGGCTTGACTTTAAAGAAGCCTTCTCTCTACTTTAATCAATCAGAATAGAGCTGGAAGGGAACTTGGAGGCCTTCCAGTCCAACTCAAGTAGGAGATCCTATACCAGTGATGGCTGACCTTTATGGCACCAAGTGCCCAAAGCACGCTCGCATGTATACCCATAATGCAATGTGTGCATGACCCCCCATGTGCTCCACCCCACACATGCACACACGACCATGTGTGCCCCATCCCCATGCATGTGTGTGCAACTCCCACACATGCATGCATGTCTCCCACATAGGCCCATGTCCCGCATATACTTGGCAGAGACCCAAAAACCAGCTGTCTGGTGGGAGGCACACACTCATGCGCGGCGGAGTTGAGCTGGGGTGACGGCCCGTGTGCCCACAGAGAGGGCTCTGCTTACCACCTGTGGCACATGTGCCATAGGTTCGGCATCATGGTCCTATACTATTTCAGATAGGTGGCTGTCCAGTCTTTTCTTAAAAACCTCCAGTGATGAAAGCACCTACAACTTCTGAAGGCAAGTTGTTCCATTGGTTAATTGTCCTCACTGGTAGGAAGTTTCTCTTTAGTTCTAGGTTGCTTCTCTCCTTGATTATTTTCTTTTGTCTTGATAGCTTCAAAGACTGTTCCAGAAAATATTTCAATCCTTAGAAGATATTCAGGATACAGAAGTTACAGAGCCTGAGGGAATTAACAAAAATCATCTTCTCCCCTTCTACAAAGATTAAGTTGTCCCAGGTAAACAATCTGTTGTCATATTTAACTGTTACCCAAATAAAGAATGTGAAGGGAAACGGAGCCTTCTGCTCAACACTGGGGCCAAGCAACCCATTATATTGGGGGTGGGACAAGAGACACAAAGGAGTCTTGTATATGCTGGAATTCTTTCATTATAGCTTTTTAACTTACTTTCAATAAAAATGCCCTGTGTTTTTGTGAAAGTAGTTGGTTTTAGTCCTGCCTACTGGCTAAAACCTTTTAACTACTTTCCCTTTATAGGAAAAGTTCATGATTACAACTTTGCTCAAAGATCCATCCTATTATTGAGAGAGAGAAAACAATCAATGTCCCAAACAGTCCTACAAAGATAGTTCAAATTTAGCCTAAGCCAATGGAGGCGCTCTGTGTGTGTGTGTGTGTGTGTGTGTGTGTCCAGCCTCCAAACTCCTCAAATTTCAATTAAATCACAAAGATGTCAAAAGGAAATACCCCCCCTTCCCAATCAGCTTTTTTTCAGATGGGTTGGTGTGAAGAGAGGCCTTAAACAGATATAAAGCTATCATACAGAAAATGCAACACAGCAATCATATCCTTCAATTTCTCCAACAACAAAAAAAAGGTTCAATAATATTCCCAATATAAATTTGAACAAAAAATCCTTAATCACCCTGACCTTCACATTTAAAAACAAAACACCAGAAGCCATTTTTGCAGGGGAAGACAATTTATGATAAATTTTGGGAAAGGTATTGGAAACAGCTTAGAAATTTCAAACATTGTATTTCAGGATTCAGTCTGCATTAGAACTGGAAAAAAAAAACAATTCACAATGCATGCAAAAACTGCTGGAGTAACACATGGTGAAAAAGGAAAACATCCAACATTTAGCACATCATTACAATTTAAAAAGGAATTAAGAGAATTTTGAGATCTTCCTTCTGACCATCTACATCAACCTTCCGTACTGACAATCTGGCTCTAAAACCTCAGAGACTTTTTCTAAATAAATACAAAAGCCAAGGTCTTAGCAGGTGGTGAGGTTCTAATATTCAAATCATTAAAATTTTACATGTGGAGGAAAAAGGAGGTTATTGCATGATGGACAATCTGTATATATTTGCAGATGTGGTGTATATGGAAGTCAAACCTAGCAAAGGAGTATAATTTGAAGCAATCTGCTTGCTCAAGAATAGCTGAAGGCAAAGTCCAATCAAAGTACTGTCAATGCTTTGGCCCAGTGAATAAATGAGTTGCTTTGACAGGAAATTCCAATGGCAATTTTAATTCCGATCAGGCTTCAGGAAATGGGAAGAATAAAAACACATCAATTATAGTGACAGGAAGTTTTACATCACATGGCAAGCAGCTGTTGCCAAAGAAACCCATCTGCCAGATTTGTTAAGTAAAAGAAGTTTTTTGGTGTGACCAAAACTTTTACATCCAGATCCAATAGGATGACATAAATCCCCAACTGTGAACTTATCTCAGAATAAGGGGAAAGAATACAGAGAAAGAAATTAAAACCATTTGTTATACTAGACAAAATTACAGTATCAAACACTCTACTAGTCCTAAAACATGTAAGCTGACTGGGGGTGGGAGGTTGCCTTTTTGATCTGAAATTCTTTGATCAACAACATTTAACATTATATCCAGTAAACTCAGATGGAATTTTCCCACCAAACTGTTCAACAAAGAATAAGGCATGTTGACATTCTTCTCTTGATATTGAATATTGATCTTAGCAAAGTTTGATTTATTCTTTCTGTAGTTAACCTTCATCCACCTGCTGGTTAAACTCATTGGACATTTCTGATCTTTGATGAGATGAGGAGAGGTTTGAGGAATAGGAATTCAAATTAAGTTGCTTTTTTAATTTGTCTGGAAGCACTGCATAATTTCTTCAATAAG
The DNA here is from genome assembly GCA_032468215.1 of Stegonotus admiraltiensis. Lineage (NCBI taxonomy): Eukaryota > Metazoa > Chordata > Lepidosauria > Squamata > Colubridae > Stegonotus > Stegonotus admiraltiensis. The sequence continues at coordinate 38,713 of JANHZT010007113.1, read as the reverse complement.
CTAAATTAAACCCCAAGTAATATAATTAATTGAAACAACGGCTTTAAAATCACAACACTTTAAAAATGTATAAGATTTTAAGACTTGTTGATTGGAAACACCTCTTCCATTAAAGATGAGGACTCAACAAGCAGAGCCACAAGACGTGTAGAAATAATATAAGGATGGCCCGGTTCTCTGGATTCCAAGACAAAAATGTGGTTTGGAGCTTGTGTGGACATAGACACAGCACTCTCTACAACTCATTCAGGAAAATTATTTTTCCCCCAGGACTCATAATCTCAGGAAAAGATGCAATGCTTTAAAAGAGTTGCCAAACAGTGCTAAAAAGAGCCAAAGCATTTTTCTGCCTTGCAATTCAATTCTTTATTTCTGAAAGCTATTTATGATGCCAAGAAATGTGGCATCCTTAAAAAAAAACCCAATTACAATAAAGTATTTTTAATACTTAAAAATCCATTAAGGGCTGCAATTAGTATCCTAATACATTAACACTATTTTTTTTAACAAAAGAATGATGTCAACTTGGAACTATGTATAACTTATTAAGGGAAGAACTGGTAGAAGAAACAACAAATAAATATCAATGTTCTTAAGCCTCAGTGAATGCCATCATCACAGCACAGATTATTCTGATTTTCAAATAAGGCATCTAAATTGAATTGAAAAAGTTTCTAACAGCTATTTTAGTCATGTTACTTTTTGTAAAAAAATTACTACTACATCACTTTCATCATCCACATATTTTTCTATATTTTTATATCTGGCTCAATGTAGTTCACTGTCTTACTTTGCATGTCATACCCATATTGCTTTACTAATTTGTATTAGAAAGTTATATATTAATACTAAAATAATTTGACATTCCCATAAAACAATTAGAGCAACTAATGTTGCTCTGTGCTCTGAAATATCAGTTGGTTATCTTATTCTTCAACACCATTCTCGAATGAGCTAGGAAATCATAAGATTTCCTACATCTTGGTATGCAGAGGCAGCAGATTAATTCACAATGTACATTCTCATGAGCATCTAGAAACTTATGATTATCTCATTTCTTGAGCTGTTTTGCATTTTCAATAAAGATTTATTCACCTTTAAGGGGATGGGCACCGCACTACAGATTTATTGGTGAAAGGCCCTCTGCAAACTGAGAGGAGGAGGTGGAGGAGGCACTGAGGTCTCAGGGCCAAACATGCTAAAACTGTCGGAAAGTCCCAGAAACACAAATTGAGGAGCAATTCACGGACCACGGAACAGCACAGCAGAGAATTTATTGCTTCCTTATCTGACTCTCCTGGGCTGAATTAAATTGCTGCAGAAGACT